>NDGM010954879.1:0-10269 GCA_002564305.1 Octomys mimax | reverse complement strand
GTTTTGCCGAGCTTGTTCCAAGTAGGTGCTTTAGACCACTGAGCCATCTCGCCAGCCCAAAGAGTCTTTAAAAGGCCGGGACATGGTGGCACAGGCCTGCCAGCACTAAGGAGGCTGAAGCAGGAGGATTTCTGGGAGTTCAAGGCCAGCCTGGGCTATGTGGTGAATTCAAGGCCAGTTTGAACTATATGGGGAGACCTTGTCTCAAAACACAAACAAGCAAAAATGGCTTTAAAAGCAGACCAGGAGCCTGAGTCTGAGAAGGAAGCAGAGGTCAGGGTGACGTAAGGCGAGGACTCAGGCCAGTTACGGGCTATGAAGATGAAGATGACTCCACATCCTCACCAAAGAACACTGGCAGCCTCCAGAGGCTGGGAAAAGTGAGAGAGCGACTACCCCCGGAGCGTCTGACAGGGACACAGCCCTGTGACACCTTGACATTAGCCCAGCAAGATCAGCATCAGACTTCTGACCATAAGGTAATTAAGCGAGGCCTGGCTTAAGCACCCAGAGCCCTGGCCAGCCTAGTGCTGTGGCCCTGCTGCAGACACCAGCCGCCAACCAGCCAGCCAGCTACCAGGCATTGGTGGCAGAGTCCCTGTGGGGAAGATGCCCCGCTAGGGGCCCACGGATGGACAGAGATACTTCCCAGGGTGGTGTCCCTTTTACCAGGGGCTGTCCACACCAGCTAAGGTCACAAGCTGTTGATGATCATGCTGTGGCCCTGAAGATTCAAGAGACACTGTGACGACGGGGCCCCAGCTCTACAGACACTGATAAACAGGGACAGAAAGAGGTATGGGGTCGGAATGGAAACCCAAAGCCATGAAAACTCAGAATACTGAAGTCCCCATGGCAGAACACTAGGCAGCGGCATCGACCATGCAAGAGACTTTCCTGGGCTCATGACAAGCTATGTGGCCTGCCTTGGACAGGGTGATCTTAGGTCTCAAAAATGTCATTGGACAGCCGTTTGACCTGGGCAGCTGTTTTCTTTGTGGGCCTGGACTCCCCATGGGGACTCCCCAGTGCATCCCTCTTTCAGTCCTCCTCTCCCTCCTACCTGTGAGCCTGGAGAAGCAGATGAGGCTGAGGGTCAGGTGTCATCCTCAGATGGCTTTGACCGCCTACTGCTTGTTGATGATCCTGGCTGGAGGTATCATGTGTCTTTCCGTGATTCCTCAACACACTCTAAAGAACCAGGCACGGTCACATATCCTTATAACAATCCCTGCAAGTGGGAGGCTAAGGTAGGAGAATCACTATGAATTTGAGGCTAATCTGGGCTACATAGTGAGTGCAAGGCCAGTCTGAAATACATAGCAAGACCTTGCGTCAAAACATCTAAAATAAGGGCCGGCCAGATAGCTCAGCAGACTAAAGGGCCTGCTTAAGCACACACAGGGGCCAGGGTTCAATCCCTGGCATGTCATGCTGGCCCCACCCCCAGGGCTCACTGAGACAGTGATTAAGACTGGGCGTGGTGGTGCACACCTGTAGTCCCAGCTCTTGGAAGGCTGAAAACAGGAGGATCACTATGTGTCTGATCTGTGTAGTGAGACCCTATAGACCCTGCACTAAATGCATTTGAAAGAAAGAAAGAAAGAAAGAAAGAAAGAAAGAAAGAACCAATTTAAAGAAATGTTTAAAAAATGCCTAAAATAAATAAATAAATAAATAAATACACTCTCTCCAGCAGCTCAGGGAAAGAAGCCAGGCACAGGACAGACATTTTATAATCTCCCTACAGGAGGTGCGCAGACAGGTAGATTTGTAGACAGGACGGAGCTGGGGGTGGTGGTAGACAGGGTAAGGACTCAGTGTCTAATTACTGCAGGGTTTTTTGTTTGGGGATGGTGAATATATTTGGCAGATAGATCATGATGACAGCAATATCACCTTGCTGGGCTTTGAGAGCCACCAGACAGAATGGTGGGGCACAGTTCTGGAGGTGTTTGGTGGCCTGTAGAGGCATGGCCCTGCAGTCTAGGTCTGTCCTTAGGCCCTTCCTCTCTAGAGCTGTTCCCCTGAGCTGCACCCTGGCCACCATGAACTAAGCCAGACCCTTCTGCTGCGATGTGTCTGCGCTGGAGCCAGCAGGCTACGGACTACATCCTCTGAATCTACAAGTCAGGTTAAATCTCCACTCCTTTAAGTTGTGGTTATCAAATATTGTGAGCCAGTGAAAGGAAAGCTGGCTAATACAGCCATGATTGGATGTTTTAAGAATCATCGTAGAGTGGAGATGATCCATCCTATTTTAACCTAAGGAAACTGAGGCTCTCAGAGACAACTGATTTGCCAATTGTCTCACAGCAGAAAATAGTAGGGTTAGACTTTAAACCCAAGTTTGACTGTAAAGTCAGGATCCCTTTCTTTGTTTTACCCTAGACACAGTGCATGGAGTGACAAAGAAGTGACACAGAGGTGGCTCTCAGAGGAGTCTTCCAAGGACATGAGGAACAGGTGTAGCTCTGAGGTCACAAGCAGGCCACTATGGGGGAGAAGGAGCTAGACCATGCCTGGCCCCCTCACTTCCACTCCCCACAACTTGGCAGCTTCTCTGGGAGGGCAACCCTTGTTTCCATGACGATATTGGAAGCAGCTGGCCCTGGGAGACCAGCCAATCAGAGCCCCTTTTTCAGGCAAGAGAAGCTGCAGACCTCCATCTGCTCTCTGTTTGTAACAAGGGTCACTACAGAGTACTCTGGCAATCCTATAGCCCGCCCACAGGGAGGAAGCACAAGGATGACTGGTGGCCACCCAGGGTTACATGGCAATCCTGGAGAGGTGTTCAGAATCAGGACTCTCCAGAACTCCATTCCAGCTGGGCTGTACCCTCCACCCAGCTGCGAAGCCCTAGAGTCAGAGGATAGTACAGAGAGGCCGAGAGACCCTGTGGGGTACACAGGTCCTGCCCCCATCACAGAAAAGCCCAGAATAGAGGGACAGGTGGCTAAAGAATAAGCCTGATGGCCACAAGCAAAGCAGAAAACAAAAGCCCAGGAAGGGTGTGGCCTTTCCTAGGGGCCATCAGAGTTGGTAAGAAGAGAAAAAACCACTATGTTCTGTATCTATTATTGTGTAACAAATTACCCTGAAGCTCAATGACTCCACACAGCAAATGGCAATAATCTCACAATTTCTGGGATCGAAAACCTGGTTCAGCCTAGCTAAATGCCTCTGGTTGGAGATTTTTCCAGAAGGACATGGGCCCAGACTGCAGTCCTCCCCTGGGGGAAGCTACTCCTCTCAGTCTGCTCCTATGCCACTGTCAGAATCCAGTTCTTCAAGGGCTGCTGACCTGAGGGTCTCCGTTCCTCATTGGTTGTGGTCAGTGGGCTTAGTTTGGTTCGACACTGCATGGTTCTCTCCCAGCAACAGCCCTCAACATGGCAGCTGGCTTCCTTCAGTCTAAGCAAGTGAGAGAGGGTGAGGGGTAGAAGCTACCATCTCTGTAACCCTATCTCTGAAGTGACATCCATCATCTTTCCATGTTCTATACATGGCAGTTACAAGACACTAGTCCAGCTGACCTCAGGAAGAAGGGACAACACAAGGACATGGATACTAGACAGGGGTGGCTGAGGCCACCTGAGAGACCTCCTCCCTGTGCCGTTTGATGCCTGCTTCGGAAATATTGCTTCGTTGCGATGGAGATGGAAGTGGTAATAAAGGAAGCAGCTTAGCTCCCTGGAGGTGGCCATTTTGAAAAGGGGCAGGAAGACCCAGAGTGAGATATTACATGTCACGTGTATGATGTCATGAGGAATTATAAGGTCATGACCCCCCTGCTCACCCACCACCTGCCACAGGTCCTAGAACATGACTGAGATAGAAGGTAGGGTGTGCCAAAGCTGGCTTGGGAAATAAACAGAACCTGTCAATAACAAGACCCAGGATGGCATAAAGTAATTCCTGGGACCCCATCTGTAGAACTTCTAGCAGAGGCATAAAGACAGATGCCACAAGGAGCCTGCTACCATGACCCTTTCACAATAGCCTGCCCCAAATCTCCCAGACCCGGGGTATACTTTATTTTTTCTCTTTTCCACCTTTGTTCAGCCCAAGTTCACTCTACAGAGCCAGTTTTTCCCTTACCCCTTCACCACCCACTTTTCAAATAAACTTTTGATACAGTTCTTGGCTAGAGGCAGAAGGACCTGGAATACATTTAATTGACAAGCTATTTCCAAAGGAATGAACGTTAACCTGGCCAGTCCTGTCCAAGCCACCTACCTGTCCATTCTCCAGCATCCTGTCTCTTCTTCCTGAGCTGCTACAGTTGTGTTCCAGTTCTCTTGCTTTGCACAGGTAGTCAGACCACAGGCGTGGCCACCCCTAAACACTGTATTTTTGGTTGCTCCTTAGTCTGGACACCGTTACACTCCCAGCATTGTGCTGTGTGTCTTCTGCTACATGTTGCTTCCCTGGATATCCTGTTTCTAAAGTTCACTTATACTCTCGTTTCCGATTTCTTTCGGCTCTTTTCATTCTTAGTGATCCACAGTAGTCACTGTGTGAACTAGAACTGGGTACTTACATTGTGAGGTTTCGAACCTCTTCTTCCTTTTCCTGTCCCCCACCCTCCTCTTCCACCTCTTCTTGCCTGAGCCCTCTGCGTGTTTGGGTTTAAACCCAATTGAGGGCTTTTTTTTTTCTTGGTACATTATTGATAAATTCCTCTTGGGAAACGTTGTGTTTGGTCTTTCTCTTTTGTTTGGGTTAAACTTGTGCCAGTATCCAGAAGAACGTCATTTCTGATTCACGGGACTCTGAGCCAGGAGCCACAGGCAGCAGCAGGTCATCCCCAGGGACTGAAAGCATCCCCTCTGAATGCCTTCTGGGACCAGGCGCTCATCGCTTCCTAAAAGGCTCTGGCTGCTAGAAAGTTCTTCCTCAGGCTACGGGAGAATCCGTTTCTCACTGTCTCCATGGGACCTGATTCATCCCCCATGCTGTGGGAAGTGTCCACATAGGACCACCCTGCACGTGACAGCAACAGTCCCCTCCTGTTCCCAGCACAAACCTCTACACTCATACTATACATGCTTCCCTCCCCCATCTTACATCTCCCCAACCTCTATAGGTTTGGGAGTCGAGGTTTCTAGTTCGCCACCCATCCGACCTCTCCCTTTCGACCAGCTCTGTCCCTGTGTGAGTGTAACTTAGTCTTCCCACCCTGGGTCTGGAGGATGTCACTCTAGCTGTGACTCAGTTCTGCAAGTTGGCAGCTTCCGGCCTGGAGCTGCACTCACCAGGAGTGTGTGATCTGATCTTTCATGGGACAGTCTTGGCTGCTCCTCTATGTCTCAGCTGAGGCCAGGACCCTTGGAGGCCAGAAGTGGCTGGTGCCAGTGCTAATACTGCTGCTACCTGAGTAGGAGGCACAGGACCTTTCTGAGGGCTCCATCAAGGTTCAGCCCATGGCACTGTCACCCACCTTTGTGGAGGCTCCCAAGCTGCCACTGTGGAAGGCTCCCTTCTCTGGGTGCCACTCCCACTTCTGATGGGCAGGACTGCAGTGCACACATGGGACGATGGCCTCCTGGTTCCTGGCTGCTGATGACCGCATCTATGCCTACTTTATGTAAGTGAAGGCAGAGAAGAAATGATGGTTTTGGAAAACTGTGTGTTTAGGATGAGCTGCGGGAGAAGCAGAATTTGCAAGTCGACTCAAGTGGAAACAACTGTGGACTCCGCCGTGCTACAGAAAGCCAACTTGGAGCTGTGGCGTGTAGCGCTGCCTGCTCTCTTTCTGTGGTTGTGAGAGCTCCCTGCCTTAGAGTTTCTTCTTGTAATAAGTGTTTGCCCCTGTGAGCCCCCAGGGGACAGATGCCATATCTAATCCACGCTGTGTCTCTCCCAGGACACAGCTCAGTGCCGGGCTCTTTCTGAACACATAATCATGGGAATCAAGGAAGTTAGAGGGAAAGGGACATCTGGGACCAGGTTGTGTCTGCCTCAGCTGCAGGGCACCTTGCGAGCTCTTGGCCAAGTAGTCATGACTTTCTGGGCGCCAGGCCCAGCCCTATCGCTTTGTCCTCCTTCTATCAGGCTCCCCATGTCCCCGTTTCTCCAGTCCCCAGTCGCTCGGGACACAGGGTACAGCCTACCACTCATTTGGGGAGGCAGGAGCTTTTGGACAGACCCGACAATGGAGACCTGTCGCGCAGAGCTGGCCTCAGGCAATGCTGAGCTCGCAGCGCTATAAGCTCAGTAAGTTCACAGCGGTGGCCTCCGTAGCCAGTGTGTGTCTGAGGTCAGCAGGGCAGGTGGCTGGGGAGGAAATGCCCAGGGGCAGGGCCTGCGAGGCCAGCAGAGCCACACTGGCTGGCCTCTCACTGCAGCATTGACTTGTGGAGAAACTGGAGACAAAGAAACTCAAGGACAGGCCCCAGTGCAGTGGAGCAGAACAGACTGGCAGCTGTACCACCCAAAATATGGCCTGGTACATCCGGGACAACACATAGGAGCAGCCCCGGGGTCTCTGCCCTGACCCTCTGGATGTAAGTGCGGCTGGGTTTCACTTCTACTTTTCAAGTCTCATGCAGGATTTTCTTGAGGCCAACTGTAAGCCAAAGGAAATCCCAAGGAGCATAATTGCCGCTCAGCTCAATTTCACCAGGCACACACTTCCCCTTCCGTTTCCTTTGCTGTCAGTGTGCTTCTCCGTCTCCTCCTGACCAACTCCTATTCATCTATCAAAGCCCTTGGATGTTTTTAAGGAAAAGTCTAAGTTGCCCAGCAGACTCCCTTAATTTCTTATCCTCTGGCCTCGTTCCCCCCATGGAGCTGTGATTATGGACCTGCACCAACACGCAGGCCAGAGCCCAGATTCTCGGTTACCTAGCAATTCTTATGGTAAAAACTATTGAAAGTAGGTGAGCAACCGTTCTGTTCACCTGGACTGAGGGAGTGTCTGGAAGGTGAGCCTTACGATGCAGACAGTCCCAGGCAAACGAGGAAAGTTCGGCTGCTCTAGGAGAAGCCCTCCAAATGTCCAAAGGTAGGAAGATCCAGGGCCCTCTGGTTGCTGAAGCACTGAACTTGTGCTCAAGGAAAGAGTTTTGTGATTGACGTTGTTGTCCAATCCCTCCCTTCCTGCCTCAGAAACTAGGGCTTCTTGGTTATTTGGAAAGCGATGATTACAGTTCTACGGCTACGGGCTGCATAGGTGAACCGTGGAGGAAGGCGAGGGGGAGCAGAGCTAAGGACTCTGTCTTCCTACGAGTCCATCCGCCTGGTGGCCAAAGCTTAGAGTCATGGGGGCTACAGGGCCAGGGCTCTTTCCTGAGTCCCGCCTCACTGAGGTGGGCAAGGAAGCCCTAGCAGGATTCATGGGCCTAGAATCCCAGCCTCCAAAATGTGAGTGGTGGGAAGACCTGTCCATCCCACCCTGTCTGCTCAGCCCTGGGAAGGGACTTGTCCAAGGCCATGGGCAATCGAGAGCAGGGGAGCAGCTAAAAGCCAGGTCTCAGGCTTCGGGCAGATTGGGGACCCTCTGGGTAGAAGAGAGCTGGGAGGCATGGCCCTGTGGCAGGGTTGGCACCACTGGAACATGCATGAAGGTGATGAGGGCCGCCTTTGTGCCTGGCTCACTGAACCTCCAGGGCCAGCCCCTCACTGTTCCTGCCCCAGTCTTGGGAACTGGGGTGACAAAGGCAATCTGCCCTCAGCGTGGGCACCACGTGACCCTACTACCCTGGAAACTGCACCCCTCCCACCAGACCCAACCAGGAAGGGCAAATAAACCTCTACTGTGTAAGCCCTTACATTCTCAGTCTAAAGCTAAAGTTGAGGCTACATAAACAATAAACTTGGGAGGGCTTGAACATCTGAGGACTGTGAAATTGAGGTGGCAGGTGTGGAATGGGGAGGTCTTGGGCCTTTGTTATCTAGTGGGATGGGCAGTGCCACCACCAGTGACACTTTGATGCAAGTGTTTTGTGAGTGCAGGGCAAGCAACAACCATAGTAATAATGATGGTGTCCATTGTAGGAAGTTGTGCCTGCCTCGAAAAAGTTTCCACCAACTCCACTGACCCCACCTGCTGTGGGGTGTGGATGTGTCACTGGGGAGCAGCTGGGCCATAAAGAGCTTGACTTGAGTTTTATTTTCTGGCTGTGGAAGAAATAAGTCTTTTTCCCAGAGCTGAGCTGAAGTGTGTTGCAGGAAAAGGGGTACTAGGGTACAGAAGACGTAGTCACCCAGGAGGCCAGAGTACTCAAGCCTGGAGAATATGTGAGGCCTTTGTGTTCCGAAGTTCCCAGCCTTATGGAAGGCCTGAAACCAGCAGAGAGAGGGGCAGAAGATACACTCTGTGTTCCTGAGGATAGTGGTGTGCCTTGGGGGAGAGGGAGAGCAGAGCTAAGGACTCTGTCTTCCTACGAGTCCATCTGCCTGGTGGCCAAAGCTTAGAGTCATGGGGGCTGGGGACTGAATTGTGAGGCAGGGTGCCATGAGGCAGAGAAGCGCAGGCCCTACTCACTGTCCCAGCCCTCGTGGGTGTGGGCACTGCAGAGCCGGGGGCACCCATGGATGGGCTAAGCACACTGAAGAGCAAATTGCCAGTTGGGTCCCACCCTTTGGAAGGGTCATGGTAACCAGACTCAGCAACCAGAGGCAGCTGCAGACATCAGGGGCTATCACCCGGGCAGTGCCACGCAGCACCCAACACCGGGGCCTCAAGCAAGCACGGTGTGGTCACAGCCTCCTCCCAGCATTTCCAGCCCGAGAGTAAGAGCAGGATTCTGCCACAGCTGGATTTAGTGCATTCTGAAGGCCAGATCAGATCTGGTTTGCTGCTGGAAGGGTGAATGAGTCTGTGTGTGTGTCACTGGAACTTAGAAGGAAGGCGTCCCTGGTGACATCTGAGGGCCTCAGGGTGGGTTCTGTCCACCGCCCAAGCCCAGTGCCCTCTCCCTACCTGCTTCTGCTGGCTCTTGGCATTGCAGGAGCAGATCAGAGCCAGGCAAGCAGGAGGCCTCGGGGCGGGGTTGAGCCCCCAAAACATATGTCCTGGCTCCAAAGCAAAGCTGACAGAGGGCCCAAGACGGTGAGGGGGGTTGCTGAGCAGGACAGGGAGGAAGCGAGTTGTGGCAGGCCTTCTCTACAGGCCCAAAATGACTTATTCAAGGACATTCTTGGCAGCAAAGGGGCTGGGGAGGGTGCGTGGCATTGCCAAGACTACCAGATTTAAACATTTACAAGTTCATTCATCTCGTAGGCAGCCCGTGGCTCCCCGGGTTGGAGATGAGAAACAGTGGGCCGGGATAAGAAGCGCGCACCCCGTGTTCCAGGGAGAGAAGCTGGGAGCGCAGAGTCATCCCTCTGCCACTTTCCAGAATCCAGAGCCTCCAGCTGAGGATGCGGCTCAACCGCAGAGCACAGGGCCCTGGGTTCCGTCCTCAGGATAGAAATACAACCCCCCTACACCAGAAGCCACAGTCTGTATTGGAGATGACCTCAGCATACAGTCTTGTAGGTTTCCTGTCGCTGGAAGGACACAGACGCTGGTGCCTCCTTGGGCAAAGCCCTTCATATTTCTGAGCTTCCGTTTTCCTGTCTGTAAAACGGGGCTTATACCAGAGGGCAGGCAGGTTTGTTGTAGGGAAATCAAAAGCCATGAAATGTGAAAGCCATTCACTATAACCGATCATTCTGATTGGCGAGTGGGCATTTGCTGGGGCTTGGTCCTGCTCCTGCACAAACCTCATTTAGTCCTCCCTAGGATCCTACTCATCAGATGTGGCTCAGAGCAGTAGAGTGATTTTTCTCAGGGTTTCTCAGCTTTAAAGGAGCAAGCCTGGCTTGAAGCCCAGCAATTTCTGGGCGCTGCCCCACCCCACACACCCCGCCAGCTCTGGGTCTCAGCTCTGGGTCTCCCCCTGCCTTCCCAGGCAGGCTGTGCCTGGTCCTCCAGGTGAGGCTGAAGTCCATAGTGCAAGAAAGAAGTGTTATTCTGAGAAGGGATACGGGGAAGGACAGAGGTTGAGCTGAAAATTTCTAGGGAAAAACAAGGAGAGAGGAGGGGAAGGAGTCCTTGCCAGGCAGCAGCTGCAGTGGGGTGAAGTTGGGGAAGTAGAGGCACAGGAGACAAGGTACAGAGTGACAGTGGGGAGGCGCGGGCGGTGGGAGCAGAGGCATCCAGAGCGGAGGCCTGATGAGGGGCTCGACAGCTGGGGCTGTTCATTTACAAAAAGGAGCCAGCATGTGTCTCCCAGTTTCCCTGAGGCCATGAGCCTGTGAGTCCCATGGGGCCGGGGC
>NDGM010954862.1:0-20597 GCA_002564305.1 Octomys mimax | reverse complement strand
TTAGTGGTGCTCTTTTGTTCTTTATGCTTTAGTTATATACTGAACTCTGTAAGAGAAATTATTTGAGATGATATAGTGAATTTTCACTAACAATATCATATTCAAATTTGGTACAGCTTTTCTCTATGTCTAAATATTTCTACTACCTCTTGGCAAATAAGAGCTAAAAATAAATTTCTACTTCTGGTACATGGAGATTTGTTAAAGTACTTTAAAACATACTCCTCTCAAGAACTTTCAAGTACTTTCTATAAGTGGATTTATAAAAAGAGATTCTACATGCCAATTATAGAGTAGTTCTATTTTTTCTTTAAATTAGTCTCTTGAACATTTTTAAGTAACTGATATTGATGTAATTTGATAAATCAGAGAAAGAATGGCCCATGAATTAGAACCAGCAAGAGACCAAGGCTTAGGCAGAATGAGCTTGATTGAATGATCTAACTCCTCTGTCCCTCTACTGCCTTTTCTATTAAGTAAAGATTATTATAGCTCATATTTATGTAATTTCCCCAACCTGTGTTATGTCCCAGGCCTCAAGTGATCAGGCTGCCTATAACATTTTATTATAATTATCAATTACATGTCAGTTTTAATTAATAACTGGATGATTCTATGGGCGCAGGGAAAATATCTTATCCCTTTGGATCCCTTTAAACCTAAATCCTTGCTGGGCTGGCCAGATAGCTCAGTGGACTAAAGCACCTGCTTAGGAAAAAAAGTAAACCCATGAATCCAGCCAGAGTTTAATTTTGGTAAATTGAAATGTGTGTAAGACGTTGGCATCCATTGCTGGTCTGAATGGCTGTGGCTTTGTAAGAGAAAATGTGTGCTCTCTGGTCCCAGCTCTGTGGAACCTCATCCTCTCATTCAAATTCTTAAGAATCAAGCAACTCTTGTCCAAGAGAAATACCCAGAGATACATGTATATGATGGCATTTTGAATGAATTTGGATAGACTTATAATTCCACAAACACACTTGAAGATATTCCTCAGCCTCAACAGTGCCAGGCAAGTGCTTAGCCACTGAGCTATAGCTCCAGTCCTTAATTTTTATTGTTTGCTTATTGTTTTGTTTAATTTGTTTTCTTTCATTTTGTGCAGATTTGAATCTTTGAATCTTTATTGGCTCCAAGACTCTGAGCACTCAGATATATTTGATAATTTCATTGCTCCCAAATTGCCATCTACTTATACAATTGTAAAAGTTATTTTCTGTTTTTGTATTTTAATATTATATATATATATATATATATATATATATATATATCCATACTTAGCTTGTTGCTTTGCCTTCGTTGTTCAAAAAAGTGATTTACATTGTAATGATATCTTTAAGATAGAATTTCATAGTTGCTCACCAAAGGAATAGTAGCTTCTACTGTCTCTTACTTAGAAATTGAAATTTGTTATCTGGTACGTAATCCATAACCAGATTTTGTTTATCCACAGTGTCTTTATAACTAAGCCTAAAATTGAGCAGATCCTAAGTAAGGGGCCTATCATCTAAATTGTAGAGCTCTACTTTCCTTATATGAAAAATCAGATGAGTAAATATGAACTCTGCCTTCCCCCAGTCAAAGAGAACTGGGTGGATGAACCCTTGACCTCACCAGTACAAGGACAGTGCTCAGCCACTGAACTATATCTCCAGGCCTTAACTTTCTTTTTGTTCATTGTTTATTATTTTATGTTTTTTTGGTTTCATTTTGTGCAGATTCAAAATTTTATTGGCTCCAAGACTCTGAGCACTCAGAAATATTTGATAATTTCATTGTGCTCAAATTGCCATCTACTTATATAATTCATAAAAGTTATTTTCTATTTCTGTATTTTAATATCCTAAGTATAAAAATGAAAGGCAAAAAGCCTTTTTCGTAAGAAAGATAGAACAGAGCATACTCTTTACAAATGGAAAAAATGTCTGTGCTTTTAATATGCTTTATATATTTATGGTAACTGTATGGTTCCCAAGTTAGATCCTCAAATGTTAATATCTGGATGTATTCCTATTAAAGAATAGGTGTACTAAGGAATTGCTGGGTGGAGTAGCTCATTTAGTCCCAGGTACTCTGGAGGGAAAGGTGGATGGCTTGAACCTCGACATTCAAGACCATATGAGCAAGACAGAAAGATTGAGAGCCTATTCAAAAGAAAGAAAGAAAAAGAGTAATTGCATTTTTCATTTGTTTGTATGCTGTGTCATTGATTTTGTTTCTTTTTTCATTGATTCACAGACAATCCAAACTTTATAATAAAGCATAATATTATTATAAAATTTTAAAGCATGGATCGGGAGTAATCAGGAAACATGTATTTTACATACTTTTTCTGCCTCATTCCTCTTTTTACAGGCTATTTTTGCTAACACTTCTATACTACCATACCATATGTATATACATTTTCAAAAGTTTAAGATCATTTTGCATGCTCCAAATAATTACATATATGAAAATATTATATTATCCATTTATACTTAAAATCAACTCTTTTAACTTCTTTCTGTTTTCTCTACCATCACTGTCTGCAGAGGCAGACATGTTGCCACTTGGCCATCATTGCAGGATAATACAGTGACCCAGTGGCTTTCTAAGATCTGGATCTAACAGTTCACTTTCTTCACAGAAGGCACTTCCAGCGTCCAGTGGAGAATAGCCAAAGCTGCCAGGGGTCTGCACTGAATGTGGACTGGGTTGCTCTGGGCCAAGTAAAAGGAGCAGCTCACTCTTGGGAATGCAGATTTCCCCTTCATTCTCCCATTTATCACCTGGTGGTTTAGTCCTAGTCAGTGGTCCTTTAAATTGGTCTACTTCATTTCTTTATGGTTCTATTATCTGTTTCCTCCCAGAGTCCCTGTTATAGGTGGCACTACTGTGACATAGAGCCTAATGCAGCGCCTGAAGCTGGTGATAAGTATTGAATAAACAAAAGAATATAAATTGCATTGTTCATTTTCATGAAAATCACCCAGTGAAACACCAAGTGCTTTTGTCCAGCCTCTGCATGTTTTGTGACTTCTGTCCCATTAGGTTCGGTACTGGAACAATGGAGGAGAGGAGGAATCATCAAGCAAAGTGAAGGTGGCAGGCAATGAGACATCAGCCCGACTCAGGGGCCTGAAGAGCAACCTGGCCTATTACACCGCTGTCCGGGCTTATAACAGTGCTGGTGCCGGTCCCTTCAGTACCACAGTCAATGCAACCACCAAGAAAACACGTATGTACAATTCCCATTTTTGTTAACATTGACAAAAATTACCTGCATTAAATATAATAGCCTCTTCGATCATACTACATGGACACATCAAGTCTTGAACCCCACTGAATGATTAACATAATGTTGGATGCAAAGCCCAACATGTGCTTGTTTTCATGACCTCCCCAAATCTATAGGTGGAGACTCTAGGGTAAATGAACACACAGCTCTTGAAAACTTTTAGTGTGGGGTGTTAAGTTGAACCTGTCCAGCTGAAAAAAAAGTGATTCATTTCTTTGTGTTTGTGGTCATATAGTTTTTTATTTCTCAAAACTCTGAGGGTTAGTGATAATCAAAAATAAATTAGAAATAATAATCAAGCTTGATCTTTTTCCATCTATTCTTTCTCACAGCATCCAAAATATATATTAAAAGTCTATCTAATCAGAAGATCCCACTCTCCTTGAATATATTGTACAGTACTTTTAAAAATCACTTGCAGATAGTTGTCTTCTCAATTTTTTCATTTTCAAATTGTATCTTAATGAATATGTTTTCCTTGCAGTGTATAGAAATGAAATATGATTTTTCTTAGCTGCAAATTAGAACAATGCATTCCTGATTTCCTATGTCATTCTCAAACTTGACAGGAAAGAAATATGTGTTGGCTATAATTGCTAAAACCTCCAATAATATAAAATTGAATATGATGGACAAAAATAAGTACTGATAGCTTAAATATATAAAACATAATCCTACTACTTTAAATTTTAACAAACCAGCATTAATTTGGGCAAGCAAGTATGCATGCTTATTTTTGCACAATGTATAACAGCATGTGGCTAAAACACTTACACAATGAGAATTGCAGAACAAAACATTAGCACCAGAACATTTAAGTCCTTTTACTAGTGACCACTTGGAATAAGACAGTTGAATAATATCCTTACCTAGTTATCAGGAGATCTCTCTTGTGTGACACATGGTTGTTTTCAGACCCAAGAGTATGCAGATTTGAAAATAAACCAAATGAAAATGTGATGTATTTATAGGCTCTCATTTAATAAGTTTGGCGCTCCCAGCAACAATTCTGAATTCAAATAGCTTATACATCATGATTTATTATTTGAAATGAGATGTAAGCTTCATCTTTCCATTTCTGAGATTAAATAACTGATACTGCAATTTAAAAGAAAACATACGCATATTAGTTCTCTGCTGCAGAGGATTCAATGTCCATGTTGTACTGATTCTAAGACAGAAATATCATGATATGAAAGTTGGGTGGGGGGAACATAACTCAACCCATGGCATCTGGAAAAAAGTAGGAGAACACCAGAGAGGAAGGGCCTGGGGCCAGATATCATCCCAGGAGCCCACTCTGTGACCCACCCAACCCTAGACTCCCGGAAGTATGTTTTACTCAACATCTGTCTTTGAACCCAGTTAAGTTGACAGTGAAAATGAAGGTCACACACAGCATTAATCAAAATTTCTGATTCCAAAAATATATGTGTACAGGTTTATTTGGCTCTTCCCCCTGATTTGAAAATTGATGTGATTGCTTACTAGAAAATATAATTGTAAAGCACAGTATGATGTCATGCTTAGATCAAAGAATAACTTACTAAACTGAGAGGCCAAAGAAAGTGGCTGATTATAAGTTGGTAGGAATATTGTGATAATGCAAAAGGATAAAATAATTTTTAAAGAAAAGCAAATCCATTTTATAATTTAGAGATCATATATAAATACCTAACCTAAATTAGAAATTTGTGCATAACAATAATTTAATATAGTGTTAATGGCTAGCATCTAATGAGTAGTTTCTAGGGCTGGTTCTCAGCACTTTTCAAATTGATTCTTAATTCTCACAGCAGCACGATGTCTTGGAAGCTATTAGTATCTCCACATTAGAGATGAAAAAGACCTTGTGGCTTCATAGAGATGGCCCAGAAAGAGACACTTAGTCCTCCACATTCAGACATATTGGTAGCCACCGTGTTATCCTTTCTCTCATCTGTGTAGTTAAAATATTTATGACTCGTCTAACAGAAATATTTGTTGTGATTTTGCTGAAGAACTGGATGAGACAGTTGAAGACAGGATTTCTGAGCTAGTGGAGCTGCAGTTAGATGGGACTTTCAACACAAATGAATAAAATGTATTTTAAAAATACTGCCATTGCTGCAGTTCACTTAAAGTGTACATGTTGACCTTTCAGTGTTTTTAAGGAACAGTGTTCTAGATGGGATGAGAAATTCACTGAAATAATTAAAATTCTTATTAGTTGGGAGCCACTGAACCTGAAATTGATCCTATGTGGGAGGGCAGGATGAGGCGTCATTGCATAAAGCAGTCAAGTTACCTCAGTCTTGAGAAAAACATTATAGTCTCTAGACAACCTTGTTTCTTGTGACTTTGTAAAAGTGTAAATAAAGGCATTTACTTTTGTTGGGGGTTGGCAATGTCCTCTCCACCAACCAAGCAGACAGGTCACCACTTGTCTTCTTGTCTATCTCTTTCGCATTCCTGCTGCCATCTATCCCTGGGTGCAACGGATCATACGGAGAGACCAATGGATCCCTACACCTAGTCATCTCAATCTTGTACATAAGAAATACATGTAAAGTTTGGAACTTTATGTTAAGAGTATGTTAAATATGTACTCAAATGCAAGTAAGATGGAAGCTTCTAAAGCTTTTATAGTATTATTACTGATAGCTTTGTTAGTCTTGCTAACTTGGGCTATAATTGAGCTTTAAATTCTGCTTAAGATTCTTGTAAATATCAATTTGAGGAGAGCTACCCGTATGTTTTAGGCATGAAGAATTAAGATTACACTTTTTTATCAGTCTTCCTCTTTGATTTGTGAACTTTAGAGTCAGAGAATCTTTCTGTGTCTTACTCACTCTGGCCCAATGCCCAGTCTAAGTCCAGGACATGGCAGCCACTCATTAAATGCTGAACATATAATTGAATGGATGAATAAAACCTAAAGAAGCAAGCCAGCCTGAACTACTATAATTAATCAAACGTACTTCCTCTTGATTACATATTGTGAATTCCAAACACTTATTTCAGCCTTCTACCATCTTGCTGCTAATGCTTTTTTCATGTACTAATAATCATGGTATTCCATATGCAAGGCTTTATACCTATAAACAGTGTAGGAGATATGCCTGATTAGTGTAACATAACACAAGGATTCTCAAGCCAAGTACTATAGCTTCCATTAAACACTTAATTTTTGATATCCAAATACTTAAGATTTTAAAGACATTTTAAACTAACAATAATTGGCCTCTTTAAGTAATCAAGATGATTTTTTTTGCCACATGCAACTCAAAAGAGATAACTGTTAGCACCATCATCCTTCTAATGAAACTGATAAGGAACATTTGCAGATGGTTAAAAAATGATGAAATGTGTGGATTTCTAAAAGAAAACATTTTGAGAGCAGTTAAGTCCAGGGTTTTAAGAAAGAATCCATAGGACAAAAAAAAAATAATAATCTGTTCTGTGTGAGTAAAAATTCAAGTGGTAACTCTGGCTCTCCATATGGGTGTATCCAGGCTCTCAGTGGATATTTTCAAGAAGTACGTAGTGAGAACTTAAACTTAGTATTTTTCTAAACACAGTTCTTAGTCATGTCTCTCAACACAGTTCAAGCCTGCTTCTTCTATGTATCCTCCTTTTCAGCAAATTTAGCTTTGTTATTTCAGTTCCTTGGGGCAGAAATCTCACAGTCACCCAAGCCTTACCTTTGTCTCATACCCTATATCTGATCAGAATCTCCTAACTGTATCAAGAATCTGCCACTTTTTACTGCATCTAGTGCTGGTTCATCCTTCTCTCCCACTGTTCAGGCAGTGACTCCTCACTGTCCCGTCTGCTCTGCTGCTGGCTGCCTTAAACTAGAATGATGCTAATGATGTTACATCACTCCTGAGAACTTTTTAGTTGCTTTCTGTCCACACCATATGAAGTCTAAGTCTGTCAAGTACCAACACAGCCAATACACTTCCTCTTCCAACTCATTTCTTATCATTTTCCACCTTGCTTGTTCCACAATCACTTCAGGACTTCATCGTTTGCTGTGTGCGCTACTAGAAAACTCTTTCTCAAGATATCCTCATGACATTCTCCCTGTATCTCTGATGTCTGCATTTGAGTATAATCTTAGAGCTAGCTGATCCATATTTTAAATTGTAGCCTTTTATTCCCTAATATTTCCTGCCTTTTTTCATTCCTTGTACATGAGTCCACACAAACCTCATCTTATATAATTTATATTACTGCCTGCTTTCCTGGAATGTCAGCTCCTTCAGGACAGAGGTTCTTCCTGGTTTGCCCATTCTTCTGTCTGTAGCTTCTCAGCAGTGGCAGTTAAAGTCCAGCTCATTAGGTATTTGTTGTACAGACAATGATTCACACTCTCCATCCGTTCAGTAGTGCTACCATTTTAATATGATTTCTTTGTAAAACAATACTGTCACTAGCATCTCAGGACTCTTTTATGGTATCTAAACAATCCAAGGAAAGAGGGCTTCCCTTCTCTACTTATTTTACTAGGGAACTAACTAGGCTTTTTATTGGCTCATCTCAAGCAATGTCTGTCTGTGAACTAAATGTTGTGGCCACTTATTAGAAAACCCTGATTGCCCTGACCTGGGTCACATACCAAGACAGCCCAAGACAAGGGGTTCCTACATTCTTGATGCCTACATTAATTTTGCATGTGCCTCCACTTGGGAAGGTAGTATGATATTGAATGGTAGAGTTGGTGCTGCCCTTGAGGTTTTGCCTTTCCAAGCAGAATGCTTCTCAAATTGAGGCAAAATCAGTTGCACAAGTTAGGGAAATCAAAGAAATGAGTCCTCAGTGAATGAGAAGGAAATATGAGGGATGGGCAATTACACAAAAGGGTTTGAATATTTTAGAGGTGTTTGACAGAATGAATACTCCTGCCTAAAATCTGGAAGCTGTTAAGTTCTCATAGATACATGTTAATTGTATTCATCCACTCTAAGCTATAGCTCAATCTACATAATAATGCAAGATGTGCCAAATTTTGTTTGTAATCTACCTTCTAATTTTTGACATTTCTTTGTTCTTCTTCTACTAATATGTGCCTAATATTTTCTCACAAAAATTGAGTTAACCACTTAGATTTAAAAAATAAAAGCTAACTTTCTGAGTAATGGACAAGTAGAATCATTGCCATAAATAGATGGTAAGAAAATAGTGTTAAATAACAGTGAATAGAAATGAAAAAGCAGGCCACCATTCCACTAAATTATTTGCAGCATAACACACTTGCCTTTACAGACCTCTAAATTTGCTCTAGTTTTTGTTTATGATGTCAGTATTCCTATTGAGAGAATATTAAAGGCATGTGGGCCTTTCTCCACAAGACTAACTTTCTTCTCAAACTAATAAAAACACCACAAGCAAGTTTCTGTTTAGGATACTGAAAGGCATTTATGGACTTTCTACTGATATCCATGTATTTGTTACTTGCTTGTGACATACAAAAAGATCACACATATGGAATGTGTAACTTACTAACAAGGACTCTTCAGATTTAGCAGTGCTTCCCCCCTAATCTATGGGCATGAATAAAGTTATTCCTGATTTTGTACAATCAGAAAAAGATAATAGTATATTGCTGGATTTTTCCATAATCAAGTTAGTTGCAGCTGATAGACAATCAAGCAAATCCTCAGGCCAAACATGTAACCATCTGAACTTTATTTTATAGGTGCTTTGACACTTTTTAAAAAAATCTGTCGCACTTTCTCTAAGTCCTCTAGGTCACTGTAAACGTACTGCTTATATTTTAATTCACACACTGGGATGTTTTCATTATCTAAACCAAAGTTTCTTCTCATGGAAATTCCCACTCATTTAAAACAAACTTTGTATTTCTTCTTTTGAGTTCTTATACTGGGGAAACTATATGATGTTTGCACATGTGTGTCTGGTTTATTTCATTTGTGAGTGTATCTTCAAGTGGCATCCAATTAAATATAAAGGTTTTGAGTTTATAAAAAAAATAAATAAATAAAACAAACTCATTCTCTGATGTAGGTTGGACTACAAGGCCAGTCTTCTCTGAGGTTGGAGTGATTAAAAAGTTCATTTCTTCAATGAATTTTAAAACACCAAGCCAATTTCCTTTTATCTGAAGCATTTAGTCTATTTATAATATTTTCAGTTGTTCCAAAATGATCTTATTATTGGAGAGGAAGTGGCTTTTTGTTATTCGATTTTTGTACAATGCCTTATGTTTAAGCACCTTACCTACAAATGTTGATGATCATCTCAAGTGAAGTCAAAGTGCAAAGTGTACCTTTCAGCTACTGGCCACCCTAGCTACTTAACATGAAAGCCATTTTATTACCACCAGGTGACCAAGCAAAAGAGTTAAGAAACACACTGTGTTTTGTATAATTAATCACAGCAAGCATATACTTATAAAATTCCGTATTTTCAAAGTAAATGTTGACTTCGTTGTCACCACCATGGAGATATCACCCTCGAAAATTCCAGACAATAATGTGCTTAATGTTAACAGCCTCTATTTTTTATTCCACAAAGGAAAACAAATTTATTGTCAAAAATTGAGAAAATAATAAAATTGTAGAGAAGAAAATAAAAGGCATCCACAATCCTTTCACTCAGAAGTACTGTACCATATGACTATCATTTGCCTTATGAAATGTATGTCCTATAGAAAGTTTCTCATTAAGTGGAGATTATGATTTATATATAGTTACAGGTGTCTCATAACTCGTACGTGTGTGTGCACGTGTACGAGCATGTGCACCTGTGTGTGTGTGTGTGATATTCCACTGTGATAATGCACCAAAATTGATTTATGTATTTTCCAGTTGGTAGGTGTATCTTGTGTTGCCAACTATATCTACTTACAATATTTTCAAAGGGATGACTTGTTTTGGCAGGTGTCTCAGGCCTAGCAAAATGTATAAAACAAAGTATATATATATATATATATATATATATATATATATCAGTATACACTGAAGTATGAGGGAAGTGTTAAAGAACAATAATAAGAACTTTGGGGGATAATGCTATTTTTGCTTTATAATATTTAAAATTATTGGGCCAAGGAGATAGCTCAGTAGAGTTAGTGCTTGCCTGGCAAGTGCGAAGGCCTGAGTTCAATCCCCGGTTCTGAAAAAAAAATTCAATTATCTAAATAATTTTACAGCTTGTCAAAGCTACTACATTACTGTGCTATAAATGTAGTGATATTCCTCTTTTCTACAAATAAATTCACCTTTACCATTTTTTCTCTTTTAGCACACTGCCAACAATAAACATCAAGTATTAGGAGAATACAATCTGTAGAATATAAACACTGACAATTTTCTGAAATGCTTTAAAGCATAGCCATGTATCAAGTTAAGTCCAGCAAAATTAGAAATGCAGCCTGTTGAGATGTGCTTCTATATAGGATAGAATGCAGAAGATGACATTAGAAGCTCCAGGAGACACGCTGCCTACCATTGCCTCTGAGTCCCACTTCACCACTTGTCCTTCCTGTGTCTAAGCAGGGCTGTTGTGTATTTAAAGCTGTTCAGAGGGTTGAGTCCGTCAGTCATATTACTTAGGTCCAGGCTGCAAATCCTCAAACCTCAGCATCACCAAACCACAGATGTTCCTCTTACCCAGAATACATGCTCGTCCCGAATGAGATTCCATTTTCACTCTGGGATCCAGACTGAAAAGCCCAACACTGTAACATCCTGGTCTCCTGACAGACAGAATATAAGAAAGAGAATATAAGAAAGAGAAAAGGAATCCATGATCCTTGGTGTCTATTTTGTTTCTTTAAATAACCACATTAAAACAGTTAATTTCCTTTATTCTTAAATGTCATTGATTGAAGCCAGTCTGCCGAGAAGGTCGGGATGCACGAGATGCCAATAAGAAGGGCAGTATATCTTCCTGAAGACAGGGAACTGAAGTCCCATTGGCATGCCTAATGCCAGCAAGGGAGACAGAGGAGCCTTGGGAATCAATCGTGCCACATCACACCTGTTGCTTGTTGGGTGCCTTAGCACCCTTCAGTGATGCTAATAAGTACATCTTAGCATTTTTAATGATAGCAAAGCACATGTAAGGTTAAAAACCATCTAAACCATTTTAAAATGAATAGTTAAAAGGTGCTGAGTATGTTCACAGTGCTGTGTGACACGTCAGTGGTCAGAGCTGTCTTCACTCTGCAAAACTGAAGCTGTAGCCATTTAACAATGTCCTGCTTCCCCCATCTGCCTCTGGCAAGCTCCCATTGTACATTCTACCTCTATGAATGCTCTGCTCTAAATATATAAGGTGACTCATACAGTATTTGTATTCTTATGATTTGCTTATTTCACTCAGCGTGTCCTCAAAGTTCATTCAGGTTTTAGGGTGCACCAGAATCTCGCTGCTTTTTAAGGCTGAATGATATCCCATTATGTGAAATTGTTTAATTAAAATTGATTTTCTTCCCTTATCTTATTCAACCCTCAGGAATATTCTACCACCAAGCTACCTCCCTTGTTCTTTGTGTGTTAATCTTGAGACAAGATCTTTCTAAATTGCCCATGTAGCCTCAAATTTGTGATCTTCCTGTCTCAGCTACCTCAATAGCTGAGACTACAGGTGTGCACCACTATATCCAGTTTACACCAACTTTTTGACTACTGAGACTACTGCCTAATGAAAATATATAATACACTTATAGAACATAAAGTAGCTCTCCAAGTCGAGAGGAACATTACAGAAATGAGCATTATTACAGTACAATATACTAAGTGTTAAATCATAGGAAACCGTATTCTGTAATGCCCTGTCACATTATAGATGTCTGCTAAGCAATTACTCATAGCAATCTAATTTTAAGTATAGAGGAAAGTTTGTTTGACCACAATTTCTCAGAAAGTGTTATTCTTATCAGAGGTCTTAAAAGAGATTATTTTCAAGATGGCCCACATTAGTAAAATTTTAAAAATTTTAAATGGAGCATTTGCTTCATGTATTTTAAAGAGTAGCAAAACATAACTCATAACAATCTCATTATTATGTGAATACTGTCTGGGATGAGGTCTAAATAGATTTTTTTTTAAACAAGTCAAATTTTTAAAAAGTAGCAAATACAACAGACATTAGAAGTTATATATGACTTGTGTTCATAAAACATTAATATGATTCAATAAAAACAGTAGGACACAAAAAATTTTTTGCTTTTGCTTTCTCTTCCTTTTTTCTTTTTGTCATATCAACAAGTACTCATTTATTTTCATCTCCCCCAACTCTCCCATTATGGGATTTGCACAATATAAATACCAATTTTCAGCCACTCGTTCTGCAAAGCTACTGTAGAGATAGGTAATTCAGCCCAGATGCCTCAGGTTTCCTACACTTCCTGGGACACAACCCTCGGGAGTACAAACCATGCCTGAGCCACCTAAATCAAACCTGTCCTTTTCTACTGGCCACAAGGAATTGCAGGCTGTGGGGACAGTGTCCTAACAACTGAGCCTTCCTCCTTTGGGGATTGAGCAAACAGACATGCTTATTACAATTTTGACCCTAAGCTGCTGCTATTATACAATATTTTTGTTTTTATCACCATTCTTCAGCTTGGACAGTTTTAACTGACCTAAACTCATGGTTAGTATTGAAGAAAAAAATAAATTGAAAACAACAAAGAATAGTGCTAAAGAAGAGACAATAGCAAAAGCCTCCGTAGGGATAATCTTGTTTGGTGCTATTAGTCACATAAATGTATCTGTGAGTGTGTCCCCTCTGTAAGTCCAGCTATATTTCCCTCATGGCAATGAGTCAATGATATTTAGGAATTTCTCTACAGAGGCCAGCTTTTATATCATTCCCCCATTACAAATGCAGTTAACCAAATCACATTCTGTGGTTAAATCCACAAGTCCAACATATTTGAGCACTGTTAGCAGGCAACATTGATACTGTTGACAAAGGAGACCAATATCTGTTGTCTTATGATCAATAATAATCAGAGTAATCAGTGTTCCATCTGCACGGCTGTTGACAAATGCTCCCCCAATCTGCGGGGTTTCCTGCCTGGGGTTCGCAAGAGGGAGTCAAACCATGAGTCCAACTTCATAAACTCAAAAGAGTTTCATTAGTTCTCTAATGGAATTCTCATTAACTTTTTAGTGCTTT
This sequence comes from Octomys mimax, assembly GCA_002564305.1. Classification (NCBI taxonomy): domain Eukaryota; kingdom Metazoa; phylum Chordata; class Mammalia; order Rodentia; family Octodontidae; genus Octomys; species Octomys mimax. Next base: position 7,183 of record NDGM010954862.1, on the reverse strand, counting down.
GTCTTATTTTTCTTAAAAATTGATTTGCACTCTGAGAAGGAAGACTTTAAAATATAGAAGCTAGGTTGCAATTTTTCATGTGTGTAGCTATTACTTCATGAGTTAAATCTAAGTAATCCTTATTTTTGATTGCTTCCCATTTTCCCCATCTCATCATACAAGGCTGGCTTAAAAATCATCCACACTTCATTTCGTGCGACTTTAATCTGCTCAGTTGGCAATTTCTCTCGGCCTTCTATGTCAGAACAAGTTACCCTGCCTCCTCCCGGGCTCATGGGCACGTGTCCCTCTAGTGGTGGGTAAGGCCTTTACTGCTCTCCAGGCCAACACATCTTGCAGGAGACAGGAAGTGCACTGTGTGAAAGTGCCCTAAAATGGGTGATGAATATGATAAAATGAACTTTCTCGCAATTTAATTGAAATGCCCTCTAAAAATAAATTTGGCTGCTCTGACTTTTTTCCTAATTGCATGTGCAAACTGTACATTACCAAGAGATCTGCTCTCACTACCCTCCTGTGATTGTCACTTATTGGCTCTACTGAAGCTACTACTCTGTGCTCAAATCAGTTTTAATTTCCCATTTTGCATCTCCAGCTCCCAGTCAGCCCCCAGGAAATGTGATCTGGAATGCAACTGACACTAAAGTGTTACTTAACTGGGAACAAGTGAAAGCAATGGAGAATGAATCCGAAGTCACAGGATATAAAGTAAGTCACATAATTTACCACTTTTGGAAAGTCTCAGGAAGGCTAGGTTGAACAATGTTTGTAAAATCTCCTTGATATGGTTTCTATATTCTAATTGTAACATAGGCACCAAGATTTCATGAAGAAAAGGTAGTTTTCCTAAATATCTCAATTGCTAAGTATAAACTTTTATGAACTAATTCTGCTTATGTGGGAATTTTGGACAATTTTTGAACATTGTGTGTTACTGAGTTGTCTAATTCTGATACGCATTCTAGTTTGTTTTAAAAACAACTGAAAGTCCTGAGTCTGATTCCTTCTTGGGCACTCAAGGCCCACACAGCAGGGCCTGGCCCTGTCACTTCTGCCCCAATGCTCAGCCCAACTGGGCTGTTCCATGGACAAGCTTCTTCCTCCACCTCTCTGACTTGAAGAACCTCATGCTTCAACTGTGTGCTGTCCTGTAATCTAAGGCCTACAGACTGATCAGGGAATACAATTTATATTCTAGTGGGTGCAGAGAAGCAAGATAATTTTACTTTGACAAGAGAAGGTTTTCTGAAGAAAATAAAAGCAGACAATATAAGAAATGTTTTTGTTTGTGTATTTTAGGTTTTCTATAGGACTAGCAGTCAAAACATTGTGCATGTGTTGAATACAAATAAAACTTCAGCTGAACTTTTGCTGCCCCTTAAGGAAGACTACATTATTGAAGTCAAGGCCACCACAGATGGAGGGGATGGCACCAGTAGTGAACAGATCAGGATTCCAAGAATTACCAGTAAGTTGGTGGGGCTCAGCTTCCCCTTGGCTTCCATCAGGGTTACTGGGCCCTAGTGGTGAGTCTGTCAGTGCCCCTTTGCCCATTTGCCCCTAGTAAGTGCCCTTTGTGCCAAGGATGAGAAGGTTTCACAGTTCCCATGGTAAGAGTGAAAGGACAACCTCAGAAGTGGCACAGAGCAGGGAGAAAGATGAGAACTGGAAGAAAAGACACCAAAAAATGTTTAGCAAGCTGGGGAGATAGCTCGGTGGTCTAAGCACCTGCCCAGCAAGCACAGGGTCCCGGGTTCAATGCTGTGGAGGTCCCTTCACATGCTGTGGAGGCCCAGTAAACGTGAGCGCATTGAGCCAGTCACCCCAACTGGGTATGGTGGTGCACACCCACAATCCCAGCGCTGGGGAGGCTGAGACAGGAGGATCACTACAAGTCCCAGCTGCGTAGCAAGATACTGTGCCAAATAAATAAATAAATATTAAAAAGGAAAAACTATTTAGCAAACTTTTATTTATTTATTTATTTATTCTCCTTCTGAGCTATGCTTAAGTTAGCCTTTTGGTAGCCTGTGCCAACAGAATTCCCGAGCTCTTCTCAATAGCAGCATTGAACCCACATATGAGTTAAGTGCTTTAATATTCCAGTAATTTGCCTCTTACAAATTATACATAAGTGTTATCAAATTCTTTCAATAGAAAAATTAATAGTGCTTAGATTAGGAACAATTTGTATGTGTCAATCCAAAAGTTACCTCTTATAGAAAAATCTACTTCTAATTTCCAAAGAGCTTCACAAAGTTTTTTTTTTTTCATTGTTGTTTTCTTCAAAATTGAAACAATACCTATTTTACTATAAAAGTTGCACTGGAAGAATGAAGGGAAACAGACTTCAGTGTACATAGTTTACCAGTGACAAAGGTACCAAAAAATTTCATCTTCCCTTTTAAGCCCAATGTCTGGAGTTTTTAGTACTGTAGAGTTTTTCTTATCTTCATTCTCTGTTTGATAGTGACATAAATAGCTTTATTTCTCGTTTCCATTTATTACCTTGGGTTTCCTTCATGGTGCAGGGAAAGTTTGAAGTGATTGTCTAAAGTCTTAGAAAAGAAAACATCAGACACTAAAAACTGAAGACAAAAGGAGGTAGGAAACCTTGGAGGCTTTATCAGCCTGTGAAATTGTAGTCTGCCGCCCAAAGACAAAGGTGTTAAGAAAATTGGAACCACTTATCTTGGAACTGGGTTCCACAAGTCCTATGAAAATCATTTCAGGCTATGACACTTGTAAAACTTAATGCATTCGACCAAACCAGGGATAAAAATACATTTATTATCAATGTAGGTTTCAAAGTAATTCATATCTACCTATTGTTCCCTGACTAAGGTAAGGTGTAGCATTCACATGCCAACATAGACAAAGCCATTCTGTCCAGGAGTTTCTCTGCTTCGGCAGGGGCAGGTGCCATTAGCATTTGAGGCTGCTGAGTCAAGAGTAGCCTTTTCATCTGTCTGCTGTCTTGCTGAGTTTGCAGAATGGGGACTGCACAGAGCCAGCTCTGAGAATGGCTTTTATTTTATTGATTGATTTTTAAAGGATGATATTATACTATGCTTAATATTTTTATCTGCATACAATAGAAACAAGCAGATTTTCCAAACCCTTGCCCAATGAAGCTTTAATTAAACCATTGAATTACCCCCTCAGTTGTTTGTGATCAAGTATAATTACTTTTTAAATGATTAAGTTGTTTTTCCAATTTCAATTAAAGTAATACTAGATGAACAAAGCTTGCAATGTTGGAGAACACAACACATTAGTGTTTTTATACTCTTGATAACAAATACGTGTTATGTCGATGTACCAGATAAGGACTAATATGATCACAGCTTACATTTATGCCGTAATCTGATTTTTTAAAAATTTATAGGAGGACCATTGTTCTTATCTTCTGTCTTGATCTGCTTAGGCTACTCTAGCAAAATCATGGCCAGGGTGTCTTATAACTACAGAAATTTACTTCTCACAGCTTCAGAGACTAAGAGAAATCCAATATCAAGGTACCAGCTAAGTCAGTGTCGATGCTCAAGGGCTTCAGCTCCTAGCATCATCACATTGAGGGACTGGAATTTTAGCATGTGATTTTTAGGGGACTCTGTCACCCTGATAACATATTAGCATAATCATTATCAATGAGCTGTTTATCATCTTTGACAGATATGGATGCAAGAGGATCCACTTCGCCCATCTCGAGTGTCCACCCTGTGTCAAGTTATACACCCATGGTACTGCTCTTTATTGTAAATGCCCTGTGGTGATATTTATTATTTTTTTATTATTTACTGGAATTGGTTACCCAAAAAAGTACTTTCATGCAATGGTGATTGTGCATGTTTTTTTCCAACTGTTTTTAACTTTCTACTTCGTTATAGGTAAAATATGAATAAAATAAAAAATAGTTAATCCTTTTAGAGGAATCTGAAATGCCTTAATATTTACTTGATAAGCCAAAGGAATTTACATATTACATACTGCAGACTTTTGATACAAATGTTCTTAAACTATGAGTTTATGACAAAGCCTCAAATTCCCACATAGCTACACACACACACACACACACACACACGCCACATTTTTTAACATTAAAATGTTCTTCATTTAATCCAAATGCTCTTTTCTCAATATCACAACATTATTTATAAGACTAAATATAATTTCAAAATGGTAACTTAAATCCCCCAGGGTGAAAAATACACTTAAACAATTGTCCTATTAGAAGGGGATGGCATGTGTTGCTGGCAAACGCTTTTGGGGAACTTAAGAGAACATGGCTTCTTGCTCTCTTGTGAGAATTTTGACATCTGTTTGTTTTCTGTAACTCTCAGTCATTCTTTACTAAACTGTGGTCATAATAAGATCCACCTGATCTGCCTCTCCCCCTTGAATTAGATGTTAGGAGTTCAAGAAGGAAATACAAAAGTGCTTTGTCCCTCCCAATGTCACGTTCCTATGCAAACCGTTGCACAGATTTCCTTACGCACATAAAGTTCATGAAGATGAGCTACACTTCTTAGGCTGGCATCTCACACTTTGAACATGCTATTTCATTCATTTATGAAGAACTGGAATGAACATGTTTGTCTTTTTTCATAATTTACAACTTAATTTTTAAAAATTTTATTTTCTTCACACCTAAAAATAAACTTTCAGACTTACTAAAACATAGTTGAGAAAATGAGGAATGATTTAATCTCAAGCCAAATATTAAAAATTCCACAAAATTCTTTTATGATTTTTGGTTGCATGAAGGGACCTTCTCTCTTTTGGATGGTGGAGATGGTTTTTTAATGAAATCCCACTGTCTATCTCCGTGAGTCAGACAGGCTTTTAAGTTGCTGAGTTAAACTTGCAATATAACCATGATACTGCTACTGACTTTTATATGTATGATTCAGACTTTCAGTATGTCATTTTCAAAGGATTGTTGAAGACATGACTTAATAGCAATACATAAAGAGTATACGAAAATTGGCAGATCAAAGTCAATTTTGACCTCCTTCCTAGTAATTTCACATGTCCCTGGAACTTGTTTGCATTTTCAAAGATTACAAATTTGGAACCAACAGTTCAACTCTAAGAAAAGATTAAAAATTAGCAAAAATTTGATATCTCCATAACTTACCACTTTTACTTTTAGAGATTTTGTTCAAGATGAAGTTGCAATTTTCACAGGAGATAAAATATAACTATCTCTATAAGGTTTGTAAATACTGTATATAAATAGAAAAAATCTGAATGACCAGTAGATTTCATATGACCATTGTTATTTCCAGTTAAAAAGTGGGGAAACACTTTCTCCAATACTCGTATTTTATGTTGTATTTAATGGAACTGTACCTTTTTATTAACTAGCAATTCCTATAATATGCTCCTACATTTCATTTTCAAGATGATTACTCTCTTGTTTCACGTTATTTCTAACAATGCATCTCCATGAGATATGGGAATTTTTCATATTGAAAAGCATAAAATTTATCTTTAAATTTTTGTGTGTGTATCCTATGGTTATCTGTATGTATTATTTTCTATTCTAATAAAATTTATAACAATCAAAGGCTTGTGTTTATTAATTTAGTATGGTCCAAGGAAAACATCTACAGAGAAAATAGGAGACACATAATGGTTACACTGATGCTATCATTTCTTGTATATTTTTGTCTTCTAGAAGCTGTTTTAAAATTATTTTTAGACCCCACTAACTCAATAAAATCAACAATTTGAGAGAATAACCTCCATGTAAAAGACATCCTGACTGTGAGTTTCAGAGTAATGCACCTTAGAGAGTTATGTATCCAATTTATTTGGTTTCAAGTTGATTCACATTTAACATCCTTTCCCCTCAAATTAATATCCATTTTATCACATTCTTTATAGACTTTCTCCCTTGGTATCAGTTTAGAGATTTAGTTTTAATGATCTTTGTGATACAATATATTCTATATATTTGAAAATTATACTAGAAAAATATTCATGTTTTTAATAATGAAGATTTTAAATGCTATCCTTGATGTAAGGAAAATGAGGGTTAAATATTTATCCATTGGTCTACATTGGAATTAGGGTTGTGCAAGGGAAGGAGAATTAAGAGGGAAGACTACAAGGAGGAATTGATCTGGGGTGGGGGAAGACTGTGTGTTATTTTAAATTGAAGGCCAATTTTGATGGATGCATTAGAACTTCTAATGAAGAGGGCTGGCCAGATAGCTAATGGATTAAGGCACCTGCTTAGACAGATGCAGGGACTGGAGTTCTATCCCCTGTGTGCCTTGCAATGCTAGCCCCGCCCCCAGGGTGCACTGACATGAGATTGAGACTGGGTGGTGGTGCACACCTGTAATCCCAGTGCTTGGGAGGCTGAAAACAAGAGGATCACTACAAGTCTGATCTACATGGTAAGACCTTCTAGACCCTGTACTAATAAAAAAAGGACTTCTAATGAAGAGAAAAGCCCTGGAGAACATTCAAAGCTAAATTATGTCATCAAACAGCTCTAATGATCTCAAGGCTGATGGAAGTGGCAGAAATGGGTCAACTCTGAGGCCCTCTTTGCCTAACATTGCCTTCACCACTTGGGGCAGGTGTTCTTGCTCAAGTACTACCCCTCTTCTAAGTTTCTGAGCCCCTTTAGGCAGGCAAAACTGGGAGCATGGAAGTGTCCTCCTTGGGCTGTAAGGTCTTCAGGGAATAGAGAGCTGCCTTGTGCTGAAGTGCCTCTCTGTGAACAGAAGTTATTAGTGCTGCCCATTTAAGGGCCAAGAATTTGTAAATGAAATAATGTGTGATTCATGGAGTCCTGCTCTTTCCATCACTCATCTCGGCAACAGAAAATAATAGTGGAAGACAGATTTTATTTTTCATTAAAATTTTAAAAATATTTTAAATTTTTGTTTTTATTAGCATACATTTGTAGCACATAATGATTCCATTTGTTGGGAGGAGTTAGTGCAAAAACTATTTGAAGATGGCTTGTGTTTAACTTTAATAATTTCACCATTTTCAATGGAAACCTTGTAGTATAATTCAGTAAGATAAAGAAGATGTAAAATAACTAGCATCTTATAAACACTGTTTTCTGGTCTGGCAAGATAGCTCAGTAGGGGCTGGGGAGATGGCTCAGTAGAATAAGCGCTTCTCTAGCAAGCACAAAGGCCTGAGTTCAACCCAT
>NDGM010954856.1:0-13025 GCA_002564305.1 Octomys mimax | reverse complement strand
CACACACACACACACACACACACACACACTAAATAAATAAATAAATAAATAAATGTTAAAAAAGAAAATAAGTAACTGTCGCCCTGAGTGCGGAGAATGGATTAGGGCGGGAGGACAGAGGGAGGCTGTGGAGCTGCAGCCAGAAGGAGAGGAGCTGACCACGCTGGCAAGGAGGGTGGCCCTGCAGGGGCAGAAAGAAACTTCTGGGCATCAGACTGGGCCTCAGCAGAGGGAGGGGAAGTGGAGGGGGCCGCTGGCTCTGAAGCTTGAATCAAAGCTGCAGAAGCCTTTAGGAGGGCTGAAAGGCACCTGTGAGGAAGGAAGGAATCAGTTTTAAAATGCCTGTTAGGGACAGCAAGGACAGGGTGGCCAGCAGGCAGCTGGTTACACAGTCCAGGGCTGAGAGAAAACAGTCCATGGTCGTAAACTCAGGGAGAGACAGCCTGCACACGCGTGCATGCCTCCCCACGCCAGCTGCAGATTGCTCACATCCTGCCTCGCGGTCTGGACTCCCTCATCACAGCAAAGTCCTTGCACCCTCTTCCTTCCCTCGATATTGTTCCCCTGGAGTCTAAGCCACCACTGCCCCATTACAAATCTAGGAAATATGTAGCTCCGCAAAAAAAAAAAGAAGAAGAAGAAGAAGCACATTTAAACCAAAGTGACAGTCCATCTTCCCAATAGCAAAATACATGCAGGGGAAATGCTGGAAAGCCCTGGCAGAGGCCGGCACACAAACACATTCCATGGCACGGCATGGCTTTCATGCAACATTGACCAAGCTGGTCAATAATTGAAGGGGAGGGGAAAAATACGCTAGTTGACATAGCAACTGTCACATTGCATTACTCGGGCTACTATTTCCACACAGATGTCTTCCTTAAAGGAAAACACTTCCCCAGATGCCCGTGGACTTGGGTGCCTCTTTGTCATGGAGAAGGAAACACCTGGTTTGCAGCACTTTGTCTTCGGCCTCCTGTGTTTCTCAGGCCTCTCTTGCCTTAAGCGATTTTGTTTTTGGGAGACTAGAGTTTCATTTGAGGAAGGTGGTGGGAGGGTGCTCGAGCGCCTGGATCCTGAAGTGCAGCTGACATGAAAGGTGTTGGGCAAAAGGAAGACCCCACCAAAGCCAGCCCATCTAAAGGAGGAATCTTTAAAAATCTCATCGGGCCAGGCCAAGCCCAACGCACCAAATTGCTCAGGGCTGGGAGAAGCACACGGAGACCTCCCCTGGTTGAGGTGGTAAAACCTTCCATTTGCCTCCAAGGAGCAAGCCCCGCCCCCTCCCAGTCCTGTAGGACAAAGACTCCATCCTTGACACTGAGGAGATTTTCCTTGAGGCTCCCAATTTCCAAATATTATGAGTCCTTCATAAGAATGGCCTGTCATTGTGAGAGGCCAAGTCTCCTAATTCTAAACCCAGCTCATAGTAAATCAACAGGGAATGCAGATGGAAGTCCCCGGCCACTGCCAACATGTGCTCCCAAACCTCACTACTGTCCCTGCACGCAGCTTCCCGACCCATTCCCTGGTGGTTCAACAGAAACAAAACCCCGCAGACTGCACGGCTGAGGGCACTGGCTACAGCCACCCCAGCCCCTTAGCTGTGCAGAGAAGCAGGTGTGTAAATGATGTAAATGAAGGCCGGGTTTCTGGCCGGGGCTGCCCCCATCTATCAAACTCACTTCCACCAGGTTCCCCTGGTGCAGATGGTGGGTGTTCTGTCAGGCCTCAGGCTGGCATTTGCCTTCACAATATCCCAGAAGAGCACACAGACTGAAGCAGAAATGATATACTGTCTGTGGAACCTAATGATATACTGTATATATATATACAGTATATAATGATATACTGTCTGTGGAGACTAATGGGGTGCCTGCTGACGGGAGGATGGGACAGAATGGGATCTGGAGACCCCCATTCGGCATGCCGGATGGCTTCACTCCTCAAAGTTAGAAAAGTTGCACTGACCTGAGTGCTGAGACTCAGACAAGCCTACGTGGCTAGACCTCCCCAGCATGCATCCAGGGCAGTAGCCTGTGGCTACCAGGTGTCCACAGATTTTCCATGTCACTGAGTCGAGCAGATAGATTCATCATGTTGGATGGAGCTGGGTGATGCCATCCCCTCCTTCTCACCTCCCTTAGAGACTCGCAGCAGACATCAGGGGCTGCTTTGGCAGGCGAGTCTCTAAGAGTTACAAATTCATAGCCCGACCCCCCCATTCCAGCCTCCATCCCTGACCCATCCCCCAAATTTGAAGACTGTACTAGGCACTCCACAAAGCACCTCCCCATTCTGAGGAGGCCCCCAAGCCTCTGTGGGGCACATCCCATGCCCCAAGGCAGCTCAGCGAGTCAGGACCCCACCGGCCCTGAGGGCCACTCAGCTGTCAGGCTACGCAGTGACTGTACTACTAAAGACTAGTACAGTCTTTAGTTTCCTTTTAACGTGTGCCTGACTCTTGTGCTGTTACTCCAGGCTGTAATGGGCATGTTTTTCTGGGAAGAAATCATTGTTTTTTGATTCTCTGCTTGTCTTTCTCAGACTGCACATGACGTGCAGTCACCAAAACTGTAAATAAATTAGGAGCAATTTGCATGGTAGGTGTGAGGCTTGGTCACAAGACATCCCCGGAGCTGGCTTTAGGGTTGAATGCTCTAAACAGAGACACTAGCATGTGGCAACAACTGCAAACACCGTCTCTCTAGTCCCGCTCTCCAAAGTGTCCTGCTCTCTGCTTCTTACCTTGGGCATCCCCAGGTCCCATCACTCCCCAGAGATGAGGAGCATTCACCAAACATCCTCTGTAGGGCCAGCTCTCTAGCACAGCCAGAAGATCTGGGCAGCAGGCCTCTCTCTTCAAAGAGCTATGGTCTACCTAGGCTGACCACCCACATGTAGTGACAGGACCAGGAAGAGTGTGACCTATAGTGATAGCGAAGTGATAGGCGCCACCTGGAGAAGGGTTGGGCCCCTGACTCCTCTCACTGCCAAATCCTATTTCCCCCAGCTTCTGCTGTGTGAAGTCAGACGGGCACTCAGGTGGACCTCATCATGAGTCTCCTAAATTACCTAGCATGGTTAGTGCCTGCACCAGGCCAACGCGAAACCTCCCACCCTCACCTTCCATTTACCCCTCGTCCCCTTGTTGCCTGTGGTTCTCTGGCCCAGCCCTTCTTTCTGCCAGCCTCCCCACAGTGTCCTTTCCCTGGTTGTCAGCAGGTGCCCAGGGTAAACAGGCTGGCCATGCCTCTGCCCATTATTCCTTCCCATCACGGCAGGGCATTCTGCTAAGCACTGAAGATGACACAGGTCCCTGCCCAGCCCCAGTGTCACCCCAGCCTCTCTAATGTCACTCGGCAGCCTTCAAAGTCAGCATTCCTTCTATCTTGCCACCTTGCAGACAAAAGCTGGGAGTATAATAGGAAGACTTTATGAACAGAAAGTCAGAAGCACACAGGCAGGAGCTAGCATGACTCCCAGCTGGGCTCTGCGAGGTAGGAGCTGTTCTGAAGTAAGGGAAGGCCTGACGCTTTGGGTCCAAAGTCCCCATCCCTGCAGGGAAGAGGCCTTGCTCTCCACAAACCCTGGGAAGGGACGAACGTTGAGCCAGGATAACAAGAGGAGAGGTCGGAGTTCTCAGGGAAGGGCGTGGGCAACTGCCCAGCTGCCACCTTTGTTCCAAGGACCACCGATAGGTCCTGCCTCCTTCCAGCAAGCCCTGGGCCCCATCCCAGAAAATTCTGTAGCACCACGGCATCAGCATGTCTCTCGCCTGTGACTGAAAGACAACTTGCCACTTTTATCAGCTTCTAGGACACTCTGAGCTCCAAACTATGACAGTCTGACCCCTGGATTTTATAAGGTCCTTCCCTGAGAAGAAATACACAATATCCCCAACTTACAACAAGTTCCATTCCATTCTGGAAGAACATTCTTAAGTTGGATTCCTTTATGTTTCTAACAAAGCGAATCTTATACACCCTTGACACAAATATCCACTTGTGTATATTGCTATTTCACTTCCTAGCTGTCCTCTCCACACTGCCACCACTTCGGCACAGCCTGAGCTCTGACTGAGCCCTGGACTAGCATGCCCCGGCACAGGGCTCAGCAAGCACACAGCAGCACAGCTGTGACGGTGCCTGCAGACACACAAGCTACTTCCATGACGCGTTCCATCTACAAATGCTCGGGATGTGAGGTCCATTCGCATCTGGGAACGTTTGCAGCTCTAATGGTCATAAGGCAGGGACTTGCTGTGTCATCAGAAAATCAGGTAAAGAAGAAGACCCTGACAGGGGCAGCAGGAAGAGTCGGTCTAGAAAGCCTGAGCATGCAGCTCACTGAGAGGGCTACCGTAAGAGAGGTCTCTGGGTTACAAACATGTGAAGGAGTGAAGAAGGCGTCGCATAACCGAGCTGGGGTTCCAGGGTGCCAAGAAACCTGTAAGAAGGATGAGGGCAGGCCTGTGGCACTGCGTGTGCTCAGACAGGCTGGACAAGCACTCAAAAGCCAAGCCAGGCGTGACAGCAGGTGCCTGAAATCCCAGCACCAGGAGGTGAGGCAGGAAGACTGCAAGTTCACATCCAGCCCAGAGAGCTTACCAACTTAGGGAGATCGGGTCTCACAAACAAACAGACAAAATAGTCTGGGAACATAGCCCAGGGCTAAGGCCTGGGGTTCGATCCTTTGTACCACAAATGCAACATTTTAGGAAGGGCAAGTTGCGTTGGGAGGCTGCTAGACTTGGAGTGGAAGATCCCAAAGGAGAAAGGTCAGAAGCTACAATAGCCAGACAGGACCACCTTCACTGGGAAGGCCAGTGGCTTCCAAGTAAGACAGGAGGACAGCAGGTAGATGGAAACAGCAGAGGGATGAGAGGAATATGTTTGCCTTTAGCCTCTCTGAGTTTGTACCTGAGCAGCCAGAGCCTGAGAATGTGATCCCAAAAGGAACCCCTATTCTCCCTGAGTGGGCCAGAAGGGTCATGTGTAAGTGCTCTTTTTTTTTTTTTTTTTCATTTATGTATTTGGTACAGGGTCTCACTACACAGCTCGAATTCGCGTGATCCTCCTGTTTTTAGCCTCCCCAGAACTGGGATTACAGGCCTACACCACCATTCCCCAACTCAGTCACCAGCTCAGCGTGTCCTGGAGGCAGAGCCAGCAACATGCAGGACTAGGGATTGAACCCTGGTCCCTGCATTTGCCAAAGCGGGCTCTTAGGCCGCTGAGCTATCTTACCATCATGTGTGAATCAATGTGTCTTCCGACTAATGCCTAACTCACTGGACATCCCCTTCTACCCAGTAAAGGTCTCAAGTAAACTAAGAAAGGGAGTCTATGAGGACCTAGAAGAGAAAGATTGGGTTTAAAGTTGTCCCAAATTCACCAAGATCAGACAAAGCAAAGTGGCCTCTCTTCCTTTCTTAATGACATTCCTAGACCAGTGCTAGGAAAACAAGCAAACATCAATTAATTTTATTTCATCACACAGATTTCCCTCCACCCTCGTGATCCTGCATGTATTTCATGAAGAATCATGGAATCTACTTCTGGGATAACCAGAAATTTGTGCCAATGAGTTGAGTGTGTTTGTAGTGGTATAGCACATGAGTAAAAATAATTATTTTAATTACTTGGGTCACACGCAAAGAAAGGACACTTTTAAGGCTTCAAATGCCACACACTAAATGAGAAGCTAATACAGCTGGATAGCTGGAGTTGTTCATCAGACAAGATGAAACCACTGTTCTAATTAAAATATAATGCAGAAACAGAGACACGATTTTCCTAACCTTTAATTAAGTGGTGTTTTCTCATACGCAACACCGAAAGTACAATTCACAAAAGAGAAAAATAGAAAAGCAGGGTCAACATCAAAAGAATTAAAAACTTTGGAGCTTCAAAAGACATCAAGAAAATGAAAAGACGGCCCATAAACCAGGAGAAGAGGACAGCAAAGCACATAAGGGCTCTGCGCTGGAAAATAAGAGACTCTTCTCTAGAATATGGAAAAAACTTTTACAACTTGGTAATAAAAACACAAATAAACCAACCAAAGCATGGGTAAATGGCTACATAGACGCTTCTCCAATGAAACTATACAAAAGGCCGACAAACGCGTGCAAGGGTTAGTCAAACTTTTGTTAGACAAGGGTTCCCTTAGTCATCAGGAACTGCAAATCAGACACGCCCAAGGCATTGCTTCAACCCACCAGAATGGCCACAGTCAGAACAGACAGGTAAAAGCAGGTGTTGGCCCAAATGTGGAAAATCAGGAGATTTCTACACTGCTGGAGTAAAACAACCTGGCAGCTCCTACGAAAGATTAAATATAGTTACTGTCTTGATGAAATATTTTTGTTCTTGATTCCCAAAAGAAGTGAGGCCAGCTGCCTCTAAAAACTAATACATACATGTTCCTAACAGCTTTCTTCACAATAATCAAAAGATGGAAACCACTCACATATGTGTTGACTGATGAACAGACAAAAAAGGAGGTGGGCCATACAAACTAGCTGCACAATGGAATATTATTCGGCCACAAACATGAGTGAAGTAGTGAAACATGCTACAACCTGGGTGACCCTTGAAAGGCCATCCTCTGAGGAAGAAGCCTCAAGTGGGCATATACTGTGTCAGTCTGTATCTACAAAATATCCAGAATAAGCAAATCCATAGATTGAAAAAAAGGAAAGTAGCAGCTGCCTAAGGTGAGGGAGGGTAGAAGGGAGAAATAAGTGACAGGTAAGGGAAGAAAGGCCACTGTCAGGTATAATTAAAATGTTCTGAAATTAACTGCAATGATGGATGTACACTTCTGAGAATAAAATTTTAAAAAGCACTGAGTTACACTTTAGGTGGATGATTTATATGGTCTATGACCTGTATTGCAACAAAGCTGCTAATTTATGTAGAGAAGTTAAGGAACCCTTATCCAAAGTGCTTGAGACCAAAAGTGTTTTGGATTTGGGATTTTTTTCAGATTGGAAGCATCTGTAGTATTCACAATGAGCTATCTCAGGGATGGGGTCGAAGTCGAAACATAAAATTCATTTATATTTCAAATGCATCTATGAACAGAGCCCAGTTAATTTTATGCTTAAAAAGAAGTATTATTTAATATATTTCATAAAGTACTTAATAAATTTATATGGTTAAGAAATCTGTGCCTGAAACAGAGTTGCACAGTGTGGAATTTTCTACTTTATGGTATTTTGTTGGTACTCAGAGAGTTTCAGACTTCCGGGCAATTTGCATGTTGGGTCTTGAAGTTAGGCTCAGCTTGTGAGAAAGTAACTCAGCAGGATGATCCTAAGCCCTCAGATTTTTGCCCTATGTCATTTCACCATCACATCCGCTCTGGGAAGTCATTAGTATGTCCTCGTGTGCAAATGACAAAATACCCAGTCATGTGTTTACCTTACGTGCCCAGGTAACTCGTGCGGGACACGCAGGCAGCTGGCAGAGTCGAGACACCACGTCTGCTTTATCAGACACCCAAGTCCAGGTCTGCCCAGTTACATGTGCCAGGCAAGGGAAGACACGGGGAGAGCAAAGGCCACCGGCAGCTGGTAACCTTGGGGCCAGGACAAGTGGCCTTGATTTCATATAGAAGCTCATATAAAGACTGCATCTCTTTTTGATAAGAGGGGTTATTTTTTAATTTTTGAAAACCCTTGAGATAAATTAATAAGTGAAGGGTACAAGGGAAGGGAGGTTCCTGGTGGCCTCCAGCTAGGTACCCTTGGGGAACAGATGCCAGCCTCGAGGCAGAAAGGCAGTCGAGACTGCTCCTGCAAGGGCCACAGGACCAGGGCACCCATTGCTCCAGCCACCTTACAGAAGCCACCTCCTGAAGGGGAAAGGTTGGAAGGAAGGCTGCACAGCTGCCTGCAGCTAGCACCGACTGCCTGCGCAGCCAGGACATTTCCTGCCTGCTCTCAGGGTTATGGGAAGCTACGCTGAGGGTCCCAACTGTTAGCCAACGATGAGGTCCACCACAGAGCTCATCAAAACGCTTCTGGGTCCCTTAGCTCTCCCTTCAACACAGTCAACCAAACACACATGGTCTTCACACATGGAACTCAGAATGACAAAGGAAGCTACAATAGCATTCTCTACAGTCCAGTTGCAGCTAGGCTCACGCAAGTGAGCGAAGGAGTCCTGGAGGCCACTGGAGGCTGAAAAGGCCACGCATTGCCAGCCACACCGTGTGTGCAGAGTGCTGGGCAGAGAACGCGCACTGCTCCTCAATGCACGATTGGGCACCAGGCCCCAAGGGCACCTGAGAGCTCTTTTGAAGTCCTGCAAAATCACAGTCAACAACAGAATGGCACCCACAGCAGCAGGAGACAGTTGAGAATTTTATTTAAAGCACTATTAATGAGGAAGGGTCTGCAGCGAGATTTCCTAGTGCTTATGAATATTTATTACAGTACATTCTTAAAATTAACCCCAAAAAATTAGGTCCAGTACAAATAAGAAACAGATTTCTAAGAGTCAGTCATATGTTTACATTATGCAAATTATAGTTAAAGGCCTGTAACCAGAATATTACTAAATGCCAGAAAGGGGGAGTGGGAGGAAGGCTGCTGATCCTCGGATATTTCCTAAAATGGACAAAAATATTTTCAGAGTTTCTGACAATCTGTGCACTGAGGGACTCCTGTAGGTACATCTTTCACTTATTCTAACCTGGAAATGGAGTCACAATCTCAAAGCAGCATCAAAAGCTCGTGTTTGTGGGCCAGGGAAATAGCTCAGCGACATAAGCACCTGCCTGGCAAGGGCAAGGTCCTGAGTTCGATCCCCAGTACCAAGAAACCTATTTGTTCACAGCACTCACGGCTCTGCCACACTGAGATAGGAGGGCTGTGACTGAATCTCACCCTCCCTCAACCAAAGACTCCCATTGACAGCTAGCTAAGCGCATGTGTGTGCACATCACAGTGACCACTAAGAGAGACATGAGGGACAGTCTCACGCGCTGAATAGCTTGCCCCAAAAGATATCACCCCGAGTTTTGCAATGCAAGTACAGCAGAAAATCCTCTGGGCAGAAACCCGGGTGGACACACAGCTGATGGGCAAAAGCCTGGGTACTCAGGACCTGGGGAGCAGGAAGAGCCTCCCTGTACACCCTGAGGCCACAGCCTTACAAGCCCGTCGTGGGGTGCAGCTCAGTGGCAGAGCTGTGGCCTGGCATACATGAGGCTCTCTGAGTCCCAGTCGCAGCACCTCAAAAGCAAAGACCCACAGCCCCACATCCTCCAGGAGCCACATGATTGAAGGACCTAACAAGCTAGAGGGTTGCAGGGCCTTGCCTAAGGCCAGTTCATACTCTTGTAAGAAAGCTGTAAATTCCAGCACAGTGTAATAAAAGTGAAAATGACTAAGTGGGATTAAATTTAAATTGTGAACCAAAGCAGTCAGCAACAAGGTGCTTCCCTATGTCTCCCGGGTGCCACAGATTCTGGGCAGACCCCAGACCCTGCCCCCTTCCACAGCCCTGGGTCACAGCCCCAGAAGCAAAGGACAGAATCTCTTCTTCAAGCCAGGGAGCCAGAGCCCACCACAGCAGTCTCTTCATAAAGCACAGGGAGAATAAATGAGCTACAGATTGCATAAGTCACTGCCAAAAGCAAAACCCCCACTCTGGCATCCCTTCTGAACCTCTCCTCCCCTCCAGGCACGAACTGTGCAGCTGAGGTGAGCTGTTTGACCACTCCACAGCCTTCTGTTCCCCTCTGCACCTGCAGGATGAGAACAGTCTCTCCACTCCCAGGCCTGTGGTGACACTGCAACCAGTGTCCGCCCTCCCCCTGGCACACCCTTCCCCAGGTTTCTCTTTCTAAAAGCAGCAAGTGCAAGTTGTCAGGCACTGTGGCTCAGGGCTGTAATCCCCACTACCCAGGAGGCTGAGGCAGAAGAATGGCTAGTTCAAGGCCAACCTGGACCATGTGGCCAGACCACATCTCAAAGTAAGAGAAAACTAAAGGGTTAGGGGTGACACTCAGTGGTAGTGTGCTTGCCTGGAATGTGTGAGATTCAATCTCCAGTAACACACAGACACACACACACACACACACACACACACACACATATGCACCCAGAGAGACACAGACATGGACACGGACACACACATCATCCATGAACAACCAACCTGTCTTTGTGTCCTGAGGATTAACCAAAACCAGTATTTGATGTTGAGGTTCATCCCGGTAAACGGTGCAAAGGCAAACAGATGAAGCTTCAAGTTTCACCTGAAAGAAATAATAAAACAACCATTGCGATCTTTCATCACACCCGCGCACAGGAAGTCACTGAACAGTTAAGTAGGACAGGGATCACTGAAAGAACACTGTCTCACTGAAGTTCGTTTAACAAGACATAGGCAAATGCCATCAGAGACCCTGCCCACTCCGAGCTAGCCACAGGCTGCACACGGGCCTCAGGGGCACACACCTGTCCAGTCGATCTTCATGGTGTTTCCCAAGGTCTGGTGGCCACCCAGGACACGCCAGGCAGCCTGCCACCCTAGCTCTGGTGCTGCCCTAGCTCTGGTGCCTGCAAGCAGTCTCAAGAAATGCGCAGCAGCTCTGAGTTCTCCAGGTTCTGCCCTATGCCTTGTGGCCTCAAGGTGGAAAGTTCAACTCAGGCCGCCTGTTTACTTAGACTAGCGAGGAGCAGGGGTCTCTAACACTGGGCCTGTCCCACCTTTCAGGAGCCTTCATCCAAAGCCTTCTTTGCGGCCCCACCCTCTAAAGCAAAAGGTCCACGCATTCCGTTACCAAGCCTGTTTTGAAAGCCGAGGAGAGGATAGGAAATTAGAAAAGAATGTGTCCGCTGGGCCAGGCAGGCAGGTTGCTTGTAAAAGTTTATAGCAGCCTCTACAGTTTCAGAGAACTATTTCCTAACAAATCCAGGCAACCATAACTGTCTCGGCGCCTCCCCGCCCCAGGTCACTTTCATGAAGAGTCCTACAGAGGTCACCTGAAGCCGGGGTCACCCACAGGATGGCCACGCCGCACACCAGACACAAGGTTCCCAGAGCATCCAGCCCATCTGGGAAGATGCTTACTGAGACGGCCCTGCATCCGGACAGGGAGCTTCCCTTTCAAAAGCACAAAATAAAAACCAAAAGGACACACATTGAAATGCTTAGAGCGGTCAGCCAGGGATGGTGGTGTTTCCCCCAACCTTAGCCCTCGCTCCCAAGAGATCTACAACGCATTTGTGCTATTTTACAGCCAGAAATACCAGGAAGAGCTCCTGCATCTGGGACGCGACTGCCCAGCTGCGGGACCGAGGAAGAGTTCATTAAGAAAAGACAGCGCAGGAAAGCCGCGCAGCTTGACACAGCCTCGGACATTCTTCATCTTTCCATTCTGAAGAAAAAAAGCTCTGCATAGGAAAAGAAAACCTGCTGAAAGCAAAAAGGAGGCCCGCGCAGAGGCAGGTCGTTAAAGGCGGGAAATCCCTCCTGTCTCAGGGAATCCGCAAAGTGGTAGGAAACCAAAATGATCATTTTTGTGAAATTATTTTCTTTCGAAGGAAAAGCTAGACATTTCAGCATTTCTATCGAACCCAAACAACTTAACTTTAGTAACTGTCTTTTTTCTGTTTTAACTGTTAACGTTAATTTTATTCACTCACTGAATATACTTCTGGTGTTTTGTTTTTGTTTTTTTAAGTACTCCACAAATACACATGCAGGCTGGGAATGTAGCCTACAGAAAGAGCACTTGCCTATCTGACAAAGGGTTACTCACTCAAAAAACAAACAAACAAACAAAAAACAGGAGCCATAGAAATGCGTTCAATAAGTGCAAGCAATTGAAATTGCGTCTTAAAGAACGTCTGGGCAAACTCTCGCACTGCACCGTGCGTCTCACTGAGCTGCCTTCTCTCCCCCACGCACCCGGGAGCGGCAGCCTGCAACCGCTTGGCTCCTCCCTAAGATGCTCCGGGTCTTGCTGCAGCGGTTGCACAATTCTGGAGCATCGCCACTAGGGGGCGCCGAGAGCGTGCGAGGCCCCCACCCTCCCTCTGCAGCCACCAGCCTGAGTCCTGCAAGGGAGTCGCACTCCTGGCTCCTGAGAACTACCGCCTGCGAGTCCAGGGAAGCCGCAGGTTACACTGCACACTCTGCTGCTCCATCACCTCTGGAGCAGCGTCCCTGCCCTCCTCGACCAACTCTGCCTGCCAGAGAGCAAGGATTTCTGGCCGGAGGGAAAGCTTACAGGACTCACGGAAGAAATCCGTGTTTTTCAGCAGATTGGCCTCAAATCTGAGAGAAAGGTGACCTGTGTAGGGACTACCCAAGAGTGACATCCTTTTGTTACTTGGGGAGGGGGGGCGTCTGGAAATGACACAACCTTAAAGTTTTGTCCACAGTGCCACCAGCCCACCGGGTAGAACATTTTGCATTTCTGTCTAGTCCCTGCCCACAAGGCCTTGCTTCAGGGCCAGAAATCAGAATCCACAGAGCCTGATTCCGAATCACAACACGTTCATGCTCAATCAAGTCTTCGAGACCAAAGAGAAACTGAGCCCCGGGCAGGTCTCACCCACCGCCTCTCACTAGATCCTCCTAAAACCACCATAAAGTAAGTGCTGTTATTGTCCCAGTTGTAGAGATGAAAATACCAGGGCCAGAGGGGGCAAGACACACGGGTCACACAGCAAGCAAGGAGTAGACGAAGGGTTCCCCTGGGCTCCTCGCTTGGCACAGCCAGACTCAGATTCAGGATTCCAGAGTCCCAAACCGGGATTCCTCCTGCTCCAAAGGCAGAATTATTTATTCATTCCAGAAGGATTGTGTTCTGTTGTGTCCTGCTGTGTTCTAGATCTAGAGAATTCTACTCTGTACCTGTCTACCTACCTGTTCCCCAGTGGGAAGATAGAAGGCCTCTGGTGAGGGCCGAGTCCCGTCTCCAAGGGAAGTGTAGTAAGCCAGAGCCAGAGCTGCCTCCTGCTGGCCCTCCAGGTCATCCTGCAGAGCATCCACCGGGTA
>NDGM010954826.1:0-11441 GCA_002564305.1 Octomys mimax | reverse complement strand
AAAAAAAAAAAAAAGAACTAGTTTTAGTTTTTTAAAGAAGCTCCACACTGAAGCTCCATAGTAGTCCTACCAACTTACACCCATCAGCCAATACTTATTGGTTGATTTCTCCTTTTTTTTCTGGACTACTTAGTCATTTATGGAGTGAGATAGAATCTCAATGGTGTTTGAATTTGCATCTCTCAAGTGACTGGTGGTGGTGGACTTTTTAATATATTCATTTGCTGTTTGTAATTCTTCATCTGAGACCTATCTGTTCAGTTCAGATGCCCATTTTTGGATTGGGTCTTGAAGTTTGTGTCTAGATTTTTTAAAGTTATTTCTATATTCTTGATATTAGTCCTTTGCCTGAGTAGGAGCTGGTAAAAAAAAAAAAATTGCCATTCTGTGGGTTGTTTTGTCACTCAGTTGGTGGTTTCTTTCACTGTGTAAAAAGCTTTTTTATTTGTTGTGGCCTCCCTTGTTGGTTCTTTGTAGTATTTCCTGTGCAATCAAAGTTTTGTTCATAAAGTCTTTGGCTGCACCTTTGTCTTGAATAATTTTACCTATTCTGTCATCCAGCTGATTAAGTGTTCTTGTTTGTTATATGTAGATTTTTTTTTTATCTGTTTCAATTTTGGTTTAATGCATCAAGAGAAATATGGGTCTAGAGTTGATCTTTGGCAACCAATTTTCACAGCACCATTTATTAAGGAGGCTATCTTGCATGCAGTGAAAGTCTTTGGTTGTTTTTGCCAGGGAGAAGGGACCTAAGTGTGCTAATGGATTAAAAACCTCTACGATGCCTTTCAGTTCTATGCTGTGTCTGTAAATCATTGACTATCATTCTTTTTTGTTTATTCATTTATTTTAAAAACTTTATGAGCTTATATATGGATATGGATATGGAAAACCTAATACACTAAGTTGATAACCCTTACAATATTGTATCATAGAGGCAATTAAATCATGTGTTTGTGTACATCTCTTGGTTATTTCCATTACCATTTAGATACTAATTGAAATGTATAACTGGAATTTCAGTATATTTAACTCTTTAGAAAAAAATTATCTTGTGATCACTGGAAAAAGAGCCTTTTTCATTGTGGATTTCAAGGAAAAATACTATACAGTTATATACATGGTGCCTCAGCTCACAAATGCTTTTGTTTGCAAACAATTTTGTTTATAAACAAAAGCGTTTGGAAAATTTTTCTTTGTTTTGCAAACTGCTAATACACATGACGATAGCTATCTATCCCACAAAAACCTAAGTGTAACCATCTTTTCCAAAAGAGTAAAACAAATTGTGAACGGAGGTGCCACTGTAGAATATATTATGTAATTACTACTAAAAACTAAGATTAAAATCATAATGTTAATTACTGTTGCTCTTTACCTTGTGGCTTCTTTATTGAGTAGAGCTGCTCTTTTAAACATTCTTTTTTGAATTATGTATGTATTTTTTATTAGTACATGTTTTTAGTATGTAATTTTTACTTTTTTATGGGGAATTCGTACATGACACATCTTAATTCTTTTTTCTGCCCTTTCCCTCCCATGCCTGCCTCCTCTGATTTTTGATGCCACGTTAGAGGAGAGTCTAGTTTTCTGAAAGAAAAACTGCTGTGGGTAGAAAAGCAGTGTCTCTGTGAGAAGTCAATGTCATAAGCCTTGGAAGACAGGAGTTGATTAATTCCAGAGTCCCCAAGGGAGTGAAGAGAAAGCAATTCTTAAAGGAACTCTAGTTCTAGCTTCAAAGAATCAAAATGAAAATAGCAAAACTCATTTCCTGTTTTCCCTGTATGTTTTCAAAGCAATTTAAGAATGGCAAAATAAGTTCCTAAATAAAATTGAGCTACCTTTATTTGCTTAACTTCCCGTATTACAGAGTTTTACTGCTTTTTGTTTTATTGGATTTTTAGTGAATCACTCTGCTTTTAAAAATGTCTTAACTCTGTAATTGAATTTAACTGTAATACTGTCAGAGACAAGAGAATAAACCACAGAACTGAGCAGGCATTGGCTCAAACAGCATAATACTCATGTGCTGCTTCAGAATTGTGTGTTGGGTTTTACTTTTGAATTATAAAAGCAGTGCATACTCATGGAAAACAAATAACATGGAAAACTGCAGAATAAAAAGTAAAATTTGCCTCATTGCTTCTTGTTCCTATAGACAATTTGATTAATTTTCACCTATCATTTCAGAAGTCTCATCTTCATGCAAGTGTACATATGTATGACACACAAAGACACACTTGTATGCACTTTTTTATATGAAGGCAGCTGCCTAATGTCTTACCCCTACTGGCATTTCTACCCTTTGTTTTTACTTACTGATTCTAAAAGTCTATTGTATAATAATAAAATGTACCTTTTTTCATGTGTATCTAAGTTTTCTATGGTTTAATTTGCCTGTCAACTTCAAGTTTGTTTCTTTTTTTTCATTCTGCAGTTTTACATTTGGCTTAGTAAAATTATGTTTTATTATATCACCATTATTTTTTCTCCATCTTTGTTTCTTAGTTTTTATGTTTAAAGCTTTAAATCATTTTGTACCTTGGAAGTATTCTGGCCACTCTTACCTTTCTTTGCTAGTTGAAAGCATGATCTTTATCACATATTAAAATGCTGTGGATACAGATGTGTATTTCACAGTTCTCTAATATATATTTTTTGTCTGTTTATTCCTTCTCTAGAACTAAATACTTTAGTTTTTCCATCATTAAAATATGTTTAAAATCTAGAGGGGCTGGTCAGCTCTTTGCTCTTCTGATTCTTCCATTTCTCAAAACATTTCTAGATTATCAGTTACTTTATAGAAGATAGACGTTAGTATCATCTTTCACATTCTCAAAAAATTGTACTATGATTGAGATCTTCCAAAAATAGAACCGGCCAGATAGCTCAGTGCATTAAAGGCCTGTTTAGGTAGACACAGGGGTAAGGGTTTCGATCCTGGGCCTGCTATGCCGGCCCCACCCCCGGGTTGCACTGAGATGGCAGTTGAGACTGGGTGTGGTGGTACGCACCTGTAATCTTAGCACTTGGGAGGCTCAAAACAGGAGGATCACTACAAGTCCAGTCTGTGTAGTGAGACCCTGTAGACCCTGTACTAAACACACACACACACACATACATCTTCTAAAAATAATTGATGAACTTAAGTAGAATTAGCGTTCATGTAATACTGGTTGCATCTATCCTAAAGTTAATATACATCTTATGTAACTGGTGTTGTTCATTCATAGTCTTTGTGTTTTTCATAGTACATCCATTTGTTTCTAGGTTTTATTTTGTAATTAGATATGTACTAGATCCATCAGTCTCCATATACCAGTTTTACAGCTGGCCACCTTTCTAAGTAATTCTTCTCTTTTTCCTCTGGTAATCTTTCCATTGAATATTCATGGCTTCCTTAAGTATACATTCTTAGCATTTAGACATAAAAATAAAAATGCCTCTTTTGTTCTAATATCTACATCATCTACTTTCTCTTATGTAGTTTACTACAAGGAGGGCAGTGTTAAATGTAATCATTTATACATTTTGATCCCATAAATTTTTTTTTCACCACAAGTAGAATTCATAACAATGTAAACTCTCAAAGCTTTCAGTGGGGGAAATAATGTTTTGTTGATGCCAAATGATAAAGTTCCTTTAAAAAGTAAAATAAAACTATGAATTATTGAATTCCTAGACTTATGTGATATATATGAACCTATGACAGAATTGAGTCTTTTTCAGAGTCTGTTTTTTTATTCCTTTTAATAAGTTTTTAGCAATTTGACATGATGGTACCTTGAAGTAGTTTTTTTAAGTATTTCCTGCTAGAGGTTGACTAAGCTTCTTGATCCAAAGTTAAAATTTTATCAATCAATATGAGAACTTTGCTATTATTTCTTTATATTTTTCTGCTTTCCTCCTAGAACTTCTCATACATATATGATAGACCATTAATGTTGTCCCAGGATTTAGAGGGTTACTGAGATCCTTTTCCTTTTCCCTAACATTTTTTTGTTATTTTAGCAATTTCTCTCTAACCTATCTGCCATCTCCAATATGCTGTTTAGCCTGTCAAGTAAAATTTTCATTTTGATATTATACTTTCTATTTCTACAATAACCCATTTTATTTTTTGAAAAGATTTATTGTGACTATATATAGCAATTATGATAAAATATACATAGTATGAAATATACCATATTAAACTACTTTAAGTGTACCTGATTTTTATTATTTCTATTTCTGAAATTTCTTATTTCTGCATTCATGGTGATGGTATTTTTCTTTATGGTCTTGATCATAGCTGCTTTAAAGTGCTTATATAGGTCATCTCAGAGACTTCTGCTGGCCACTTCTTTTAAATTTAATCACATTTTCCTGTTTCATCACACCTCTAGGAAAATTTTTGTTATATACTATACATAGAGGATATGCTTGGGAGACAGTCCATTTTATGATATTCCACTGAAGAGTACTGATTTCTTTTTTCTAAAAGTGAAATCACTTTATGTTTTGTTAAAACAGATCTATTTTGATTTTACCCTTAATCTTAGACTATACTCCTTTATTACAGGTATATAATCTTTATTTCTACAATGTGGTCCCTCAAGGATTTCTATTAAAAGCCTGATGTTTTACCAAGATGCTTTTATTTAATGATATTCAAACTCTCCTCTCTTGCAAAGGGCAGTAGCAGAAATTCCTACTTCACCCTTTGGGCTGTTATTTTGAACAAAATCTCTTAGTCCTCTCCCATTCTTATACATTCAGTGTCCACAGTATGCTATATTTCTTTTTTTCTTTCTTTCTTTTTTTTTTTTTTTTTTTTTTCCTTTCTGCCATTCTTCCTCTACCCTCAGTTTTCAGTTGTTCTACAAATCCTGAATTCTGGTGTCTGACTCCTCAGTCCAGCAAGATTGCTTAAGTTATAGCTTCCCTTAGAATTTTTTAATCTCAAGAGAAAACCATATAAAAGTAGATTTTACCTAGTGATATGCATTTCTGTCTAAGATGAAATACTCCCCGTTTTCATTTCTGTCTATTTTTGGTGACTCTCCAGTGTATCTTCAAATAGTTCTTTTTTGCACATGTGTTTTGGTATTTTTCAAAGCTTTTATCAGTGAGAGTTAATCACACCACACTGTGATGACCAGAATGAAAATTAATCTAACTGCTTACTTTATATTTACCTGTTCACTTCATTCATTATTTCATGTTTGTGTATATTATTTTATTTTTTGACCAGTGTAATTACTTAG
The DNA here is from genome assembly GCA_002564305.1 of Octomys mimax. Taxonomy (NCBI): domain Eukaryota; kingdom Metazoa; phylum Chordata; class Mammalia; order Rodentia; family Octodontidae; genus Octomys; species Octomys mimax. Next base: position 6,195 of record NDGM010954826.1, on the reverse strand, counting down.
ATATATGTATAATTCCTGACTCTGCTGTTTATACTGTTGCTATGATTATTATTGTTATTTCAGAGATTATCAGTGTTACACATATAAAGTAGAAATGAACACATGTATCTCCATGAGTTGCTTTTGGATATTAAATGTGAAAATGTATGTAGAGCATGGACACAGAGTCTAAAACTTAGTAACACATAAATGCTACTACCTTTTATTACTGTAATTATTCAATGAAGTTGTAAGATAAGGAATTACTGTATACCTTGGTACAGATTAATTAAAGTAATTTTGTGAGATAAGTTTATGACTCTCAGTCTCCAATTTTCAATATTGTCTTATGTAGAAGGAGAAGTTACTTAATTGTAATCACAAAAGGAATAGCAAAGCGAAGATTGATCACAATGAGGCTTTATTAGTAAGCATTCCTGCTAATGGGACATAACACTACTCCACAGCCTCAATATGGGGACTAGTTTCCTTTGGTGTAAGAGATCCAGTCCACCATCAGCAGGGGCCAAGGCAGAGACATCATGGAGAAAGAACACAGAGGAGGAAGGCTGCTCTATGGACTCATTCATGATTTCATCCATGGATGAGGATAGCACCCTTGTGATAAAATATTCTTTCTAAAGCCCCAACTCTGGCTACATGAGACTTGGTTGGGGGAAGGGTCTAATTTAGATCTAAACCATGTCAGAAGATTACAAGGCCATTGTTTGGAGCAGTTTTCTTTTCTCTTTGGGGTTCACTTAAAGCCAACCTTTCATTTATTTATTTTGGTGGAACCAGGGATTGAACTCAGGCCCTGGCGCTTACCAGGGAAGCGCTTATTCCACTGAACCATCTCCTGGTCCCTATAGAAGATACTATGTTAGCATTTTTAGGTTTTTTGTATCAAAGAAGAAATCTTAAGCAGTTTATGCTTTTAAAGTCAGATGGAATGTTTTTTGAAAATGCTCAAGCTGATTAAATAGCATTTTAGTATAAGGTTAATAGAGTGTTATAAAAAATACCAGTGTGTAATGAGCTCTTTTATTATCAGTTTCCTTGTGACTCAGAAATGAGTGATTTGTGATCTGGGCTTACATATAATTTCCAAAATCTGTCATGGAAAGGACTTTAGGAATGGCTAACATCCGTGTCTGACCTGTTTACTAGAACTATGTTAGCACTGTATGTATCTGTGTTGTTTTGTGTCATACATAAACAATACATGGGATGTAATGTGTGGTTTCAAAACATTTTGCTCTAGTGAAAGCAGTTTAATGCTAAAGATAGAATAGGAAACTAGCTGAGGTTGCATTAACTCTCTCTCCCTGGAAACCATTATTACAGTTGCTGTTCACATTTGCACCTGTTCAAATAGAAATTCATCAATCATGTAAACTTAGGACCAGATTCTGATCTCTTATGCATACCATAAATTGTCATGTATCTCTTTTCCACCAAAAGGAAAAAAGCCTCAGTAACATCTGAGATTAAACTCTGTCCTATCCTTTCATATTGATTTTATTTTTATCTAACTGAAAAGCTAAATGCAATGTCAGATGAGGGAAGAAAATAATTCCTATCAGGATTTTTCTTTTTTATGTAAAATCTTAACAGATTTGACAATGCATATATATCTAAAATCATGATTGTAGACCTAGAAAAGAGAAATTATTCATACTTTTTAAAATGGATTCTCATACTTTTGCAATCATCTAACATGAATTGTAGGAGACTGTGCTATAAAAAGAAAAAAAAAAAACTCTACCTAAAGTTATAATATATGAAAAGCAAGCAAAGCCTGTTTACATAGAATATGGAATTTAGCCAGAGAGATAGCTTAGCAGCTTAAGCGCTTGCCTGGCAAGCTCAAAATCCTGAGTTTGACCCCTGGTACCATAAGAAAAAAGGCAAGATTTATAGATTTTATTTTTCTTTTCATAAAAATTTAACAGTTTTAATTAAGCTTACCAGTAAAATGAAATTTTCAAATCATAAATCTTTTTCAGTTTTTAAAATTATACTTATTGGGCCGGGGAGATGGCTCAGTGGAATAAGCGCTTGCCTGGCAAGCACAGGGTCCTGAGTTCAATCCCAGTACCACAAAAAAAAAATAATAATAATAAAATAAAATAAAATTATACTTATTAAAAGATTGGACAATAAAATTTTTACTTAAATGCTCCTGCAGCTTAGGAACACTAGTTCAATTTATGCACGCTTTTTTTTTTTTTCTTTTTTTCGGAACTAGGGATTGAACTGGCCCTTGCACTTGCCAGGGAAGCGCTTATTCTACTGAGCCATCTCCCCACCCGCTATGCACACTTTCTTTGAGAATTTGTTAATAGTAGATTACTAGGCTGGGCCTTTTTAGGGCATACAGTGAGGTGACTCTTGTACTCCTCCTACTACACCCACTGAGCACCCTTTCCTCATCCATCCCTCTCCAGGCTCTCCTAGCCATTATTTTGCTCTATACTTTTATGAGTTTGATTTTTTTTTTTAAATTCCATACAGATGAGATCATTTCACCAGTGTCCTCCAGGTTCATCTGCTATGGCATGCTAAAGTTCATCATTTTTAAGATCTAAATAATGTTCTATTCTGTGTGTGCTCATGTATATTTGTATATGTGTGTGTGTAGTAAAATCTTCATTTATGAGCATAATTAATTCCAGAAACATGCTTATAATCCAAAGCATTTATATATCAAAGCAAATTTCTTCATAAGAAACAATGCAAACTCATATGATTTGTTCTGTGACCCAAAATACAAAAGAATAAAGAGAATGTAAAACATAAAGAAAAATAAATTAACCTACACTTACCTTTTAAAATATTCGTGTCTGGCACAAGGGAGACAAAGAGAGTGAAGTTATTGTGTAGAACGACTCTAACTTATGAAATTACTGCTGTTGGCCCAGTGGCATTTTTTAAAGAGAAATAAATTAGCAATAAAACAGTTTCAGAACAGGTTAGGAGAGTTACAATACATTGCATACTGCTGTCTTTATAGTAGTTAAGAGTACAAGGTATAGGCATGATATCTTGTTTAAATAATATTAGCACAAACATTTATTTTCAGTGACCTACGAGAAACTAGCTATATGGCTATCTTAACTATCCTGTACATAAATTTTTTAACCTTTTCCTTTTCATCCTTTACCGTATTTCAGTTTGTCTTCTTTTGAGTGGTTTCTTCCTAATTTGCAATATCTATTTACAGTTTGGATATTATTTACTTGTTCAGTTTCTCATATCAGTGAGACGAGGAATCCTTTCTTGCATATGACTTTAACAAATTATCCAGTAATGCTTGCTTTTTGCCTCCTTTTGATGATTTTATAGAAGTGTGACATTGTATTGTCATTAAACATACTACTGTTACAACCTTATTCGGGTGGTACTTTTGTACAGAGTTTTGTTTCCTACATTTTGCACATCTTCCTAATTTCATCTGAAGTGAGGCATTCCTCCACCTTTTCCTCTGAAGAGGAGATCTCCTTTTTAACCTTTTGGGAGGCAATCAGCCACAGTCCTGCAGCAGGAGAAAACCCTTGGCTCAATTGTGATCATGTGACATTTAACCTCACATACTACTACTCATGTGAGGCTTTACTTGGCAAGTTAAAGTTCATTGAATTGTTTGCTTTTCTTGCAGACAAATTACTCACAATCCAGGATTTTAACATTTTCTTTTCTAACTTATTTCCTCCACATTTAGCTTTTGTCAAAGGTGCTATAGTCAACTCTGGCAACACATGTTTCCTCAATGCAGTGGTTTCATTTCCTTGAATATACACTGGAGTAGGATTGCTAGTTTGTGTGGATGTTCTTTTTTACTTTTTGACACATGTATATATTCTTTTCTATCATGGTATAGTACTTTACATTCTCATCAATAGCAGGTAAGAAGATTCCTTTTTCTACTCCTTCCAAGTATTATCTTTTGTCTTTTTTTTATAGTAGCCAGTTTAACAGGTATAAGATGATAATCTCATTGTGGATTTTGTTTTGCTTTGCTTTGCTTTTAAGAGAGGGCCTCACTGTGTACTCCAGGATGGCCTTAAACTCACTGTGTAACCCAGGCTGGCCTCAGACTCACAGTGATTCTCCTACCTCAACTTCCTGAGTGTTGGAACTACAGACCTATGCTACAGTGTCAGACTTCATTGTGGTTTTGATTGATATTTCTCTGATGGTTGGTGATGCTGAAAATTTTCTGCATGCCTTTTGACCACTTGTATGTCTTCTTTAGAGAATTGCCTTCAATTCCGATTTTTATCCACTTTTTCATTTTAAATAAAGTACCTTATCAAATTAAAAATTTGTATACAGTTTACACACTTAAAATGTAAGGGTAAATAGATCTTATCACATTGGCAGAGTTGTACAACTATAACATCAGTTGAACTCGGGTTACATGTGCTATCCCAAATCAGAACACTCTGCCCACCCACTGCTCTCTCCCAGCCTCTCTCCCACTAATTCTAGCCTACCACTGAGCAGCTCTCCTCATAGACTTTCCTGTTGTGAGGACTTTTTTTTTTCAAACTAGATCATGCTTATAGCAACAAAAGAGACCTTAACATATCCAAAAAGAAAATGAAATCCTACAGGCAGAGCTTTTACTCCAATTAGAGTGAAACCAGAGACCTTTACTGTTTTTTATTTTGTCTACTTTATAATCAGATATTTTTCTTGCTCTATTGATTTATTTTGGTGTCTTGAAAATTCACGGTATTAACCTCAAGTCAGATGTACTCCATAGTTTAAAAACATTTCTTCCCATTTCTTCTTTCAAGTTTAATGAAATGCCAGTCATCTTTTTATTTTTGTTGTCTGTGCTTATTACTTTCAAATGTAATCTTTTAGTGGGTTTATTATTTTAGATCTTACATTTTAATATATGTATGTATATTTTCTACATTATATAATATAATGTAATATAATATGATATATACAACTACATATATATCATGTCAAAAGAGGTCTGCTTTTATTCTACGGCATGTGGATATCCAATTTTTGCAGCATCATTTATTGAAGAGGTGGTTCTTTCTTTTGTTTGTATCTTTAGTGGCTTTGTCAAGCAACAGTTTGCTCTAGATGCTTAGATTTATTTGAGTTCTCTATTTTGTCCTTTTGATCTGTCTGTTTTTATGCCAGTTTTGTGCTGTTTTTGGTTACCATAGCTTTGTATTATATTTTGAGGCCCATGTGTTACTTCTTCAGCCATTTTTGGTTTTTTTGTTTTTTTTGTTTTTTTGGCAGAACCGGGGATCGAACTCAGGCCCTTGCCAGGGAAGCGCTTATTCCACTGAGCCATCTCCCTAGCCCCAGCTTATTTTCCTGTCCACGGGGATCACTTTGGCTATTCAAGGTCCTTTTATGGTCCTATGTGAATATTAGTGTAAGCTTTTTCTGTGTCATTAAAGATGTCATTGTATCTTTAGATCATTTTGACCAGTGTGAATATTTTAACGATATTGATTCTTCCAACCTATGTCCATGGGTTAACTTTCCGTTTATTTCTATCCTCTTTAATATCCTCCTCAAAGCTCTTCAGCGCTTCCTTTAGCAGCACATATATTAAAAATTGGAATGCTAGAGAGAAAATTAGCATGGCCCCTGCACAAGGATGACATGCAAATTCGTGAAGCATTCCATGTTTTTTTTAAAAAAGACTGAACAATTTTATGTTTACATTTATACCCAGATGGGTATGAGTATGGGTGTGTTATAAATATGACTGTTTTTTCTGATAATTCATTACTGATAGGGAGAAATTCCACTGATTTTTGCATATTGGTTTTATATCCTGCATCTTAACAATTTAGTAGTTCTAAGAAGTTTTTGATGACGTTTTCAGTGTTTTGTACATGAAAGCCCCTGTTGTCTCCCAATAAGTAGAATATGGTTTCCTTCATTTCAATTTTTGTGACTTTTGTTTCACTTGTCTAATTATTCTAGCTAAGACATTAATTCTGTATTGAATAGAAAGGATAAACTGTGTGCTTCTCTTTTCCTGATATTACAGAAACAGGTTTTCATTTTTCCCCATTTAGTATAATTGCTTGTCAAATATTTCATGTACTATATTACTATACCCCACATAACATGGTATGTATGATAAATGGGACTTCACTGTGTTTATTTTTTTTCAGAATTTTATTGATAAACAAATAGCAATTACACAGTTTCAAATCAAATTGC
>NDGM010954811.1:0-14462 GCA_002564305.1 Octomys mimax | reverse complement strand
AAAAATTAAAAAAGGTTAACCCACACTTAATATTATTATACATACAAAACTTGGTTTTTTTGTTTTCATTTATCATCTTGTATGAATTTTTGATTTAATGCCATCTATACTAAATACACATGAAGAGACAAGTTATTCAAATAGAAAGCCAACCTTCTAGGTGCAGTATAAAAGTTTAGTAACATAGTTATGATATTGGACACAACTCAAATGCAAATTGTCAATCTTTTTTTTTTTTTTATACTTTAAGGGTTTTTGTTGTTGTGGATGAGACAGAGACTCAAGACAGTCTTATCATTCAGGCTGGCCTTTAGCTCAGTGTGCATCTCAGGCTGGCCTGGAACTCTTGCTGTCACTCTGTCTCAACCTCCAAAGTTCTGGGGTTACAGCCATGCACCACCCCACCCAGCAAGGTGGTAGAAATCCTAGGAAGTGAGGCCTACTTGGTGAAAGTAGGTCATGGTAAGTCTGTCTTAGAAAGTGTTGTGTGACCCAGAATATATATCTCTCTCTCTCTCTTTCTCTCTCTCTCTGTCTGTCTCTCACCCCCTCACTCTCCTTCTTCCCCTCCTTCCCTGTCTTTCTCTCCCCCTTCCTTTCTCTCTTTTCCCCTCCCTTCATCCCCCTCCCTTACTCCCTCCATGTCTCTGTCCCCCTCTCTCCCACCCCTTCCTCCCTTCTTCCCTCCCTCCTGTCTCTCTCTCTCCCTCCCTCCTCCCACCCCTTCCTCCCTCTCTCTCTTCCTCTCTCCCTCTCTCTCTGCCTCCATCTCTGTCTCCCTCTCTCTCCTGCCCAATTGACATAGGGCCAGAAGCTTTGCGTGGTCACATGCTTCCTGCCTGCGTGTTTTACACCACCATGGATCCAAAGCAATGGAGCTCAGCAGCCAGACAGGACTTTCAGAAAGTGAGTCCAAATAGATCTTTCCATCTCTTAAGTTGATTCCTTCAGTTTTGTTTGTCTTGAAACAACAAGATAGCCAACACATCACTTAAGGTTATCTCTCCATCTTTTAGGAAGCAAACTATCTGGGCTAAGTGATTTCTTCTGTACATCAAAATGACTTAAAACAAGCTTGGAAATACTTGGGGGTGAAAGATTCTTTCTGCAGAAATAAGTGGCCCTACTATGTGGCTTTACACAATTTGCATCAGGAAAGAAATCTCTCTTTTTCTTAAGAGTGGTATATGATTCAGATGAAAGTATATTTTAATGTAGACAAGTATATTAAGCATGACATTAACCATTGGGCTTTATCTTTTTCACAACCATATAAAATGCAAAGCTTGATTTTCTTTCCATTGACAACTGAATAGAGCTAAATGTTTAGGAAAGGTATGAACAAAAGTAGGGTGGAGTATGTAGGACAATGGCTGATCTCTTTTCCTATCCTGTAGTCAAACTGTTGCCTCCAAGATTTTCTTGTGCTTACAAGTATATTTATATAAATATTCATGTTCTGCAGTTGCAAGCTTGGGCTTCAAATCATGAGCTTCCTTCCCAAGTCTGATTCTACTCCTTGACTTGGGTCATTAGTTTCTGAAAGTTGAACAATTATTCTTCCCTACTCCCTATTACCTACAACTGTGCAATAACATTTCCATAGGATGAATTTATAAATAAGACCATTAAGCTCTCCAGAATAAGGTGTAACAGACATTTTATTATTTGGCATGAGACAGGTTTTGCAAATAAACTCAACAAGGAAGAATAAAAAGCTATCACTCTAGGGATGCATTTGTAATGCATTACTATTAATATTGATATAATGCCTCCATAGATCTCCTTGGCACCTGTTGAATTGTTGTACTTATCCATTAGCACTCCATTTAATACCAGAAGGCAGTTAATAAATTCTTCCTTCCTGCGCAGGAAATTAACTAAAAGACACAAAATTAGCTTTTAAATTTTAAAGAATTAAGATCTGGATAGCTGACTTTTTCCTTTATTCAGTTACCTAGAGAATAGATGTGCAACTTGTTCTTTATACAGTGAGGCCCTGTTGGATCCTCTTAGACTTGCTTCTAAGAGACACAATGTCTGTCCCTGCTCCGATCTCCTCTGTGGCGGATCTCAGGAAGCATCCAGGCCTGGATGCCTGTCTAGGCCTCAGGCCTTGGAGGCCAGTGGGGTCAGGCTTTTGTGCTGGGATGCTGCCCAGATTTCTTTACATTCTTTGTCTGATAAAAGATAGCAATGGCTTTTTGCATCATCAACTCTCCACCCCCAGTCATAGGCACAAAAGCATGCCGTCCAGAAGGGGTATAAACCATAGAGGGACATCTTTATGGCTTCCATGGAGATTTTATATGGCTATTTTGAATTTAAGAAACAAAAAGGCAAATTGTTCAAAAAGTACAATGCAAGGGTTTTTATTCTTTGTGACAAAGAGCACATACAGTATCAAAACATAAGGACAAAACATCTTAGTTGGTGAAAGAACAGGAACAAGCGATAAACATTTCAAAAATATAAGGCCCACATTGCATCCCAAACTGGAGCTGCAGACACTATCAGGAAAAAAAAATGAAAAAAGTAAAACTTCTTGCTACCAAGAAGGATAATGTCCAGACATTTCTGGGGTTTTTTGCTTCTTGTTCAGTGTTTCAAGTATTTTTTTGTCTGTGATGTCAAAACAACAGAAAGATGGAAATCTTTTTCTTCTATATATTTAAAAGGGTACTTAAATTATTTGTGTAAAGATGCATCTGATTAAAAATTCCAGCACAATTCCTTTCTCTCCTTTCTAGTATCAAGGGCCTTGCCATCTTGCCCATGTTGTTCAATGGTAATAGAAATGCACAAATAAATATTGGTGTCCACTTCAGAGCAGGAGAATTGGTATCTCCTAAAGGAGAATGTCTTATGATCACCTGAGGCACCCATAAATCCTGAGGGTGCCACAGCCAGGGGCAGGTGTTTACATTAAGCATACCTCAAGGCAGCCTTTGTGCAGCTTCTCAGTACTTGTGTAGTTGGCTTTGAAAAAGAATCTCTATATGCATAAAAAATACAGGACAAAGATAAAAGATATACACACATATATGCTATTATATAAAGTTTAAATATGTAGAGATTGTAGCACCATAAATATCTTCTGCATACCACTTTAAACATTCTTGGGCTGGCCAAATAGCTCAGTGGATTAAAGCACCTGCTTAGGTAGACGCAGCGGCCAGGTTCAATCCCTGCCAAGCCATGCTGGCCCTGTCCCCGGGGGTGCAGTGACATGGCAATCAAGACTGGGCATAGTGGCGTGCACCTATAATCCTAGCTCATAGCAGCCTGAACACAGGTGGATCACTACGAGCCCAATCTACCTGTGTAGACTCTGTAGACCCTGCACTAAAAACAAATAAATAAATAAGTAAACTTTCTGTAATGGAGAGTTCCCTTTTGGAACGCTGTCCTGGACTTTGCAGATCGCTACCTCTGCCACTCTTGAGGCGCATCCTTTCACAACGTAGTGGCACATATACAGGAAGATTAAATTTCCCTTTAATAAGAATGACCCTTCTTTTCAACATTCAAGAGTGATCAATTATTATTAATTGCGTTAAATTCTTGGTTTCATAGCACTAGGCAGTGTTGAAATGTGCCATCAAGCCTTGCATCTTACTGCATTAGTTGGGTTTTTTAAAATTCCCTTCCTCCAAGTTGGCTTCTTTACAGGGTAATAAGAAATGCTGTTTTCCAAAAGCTGGAACCATTTCCAGTAAGGCATACAATTACCAGAAGTTTGCTGAAAGTTTCGGAGAAGTTGAGCAGGCTTCTCATGCCATTGGGCAGAATTTCCCAGGTAATTATTACCTGAGTAGGAAACAGCACTGGTAGGGTAAGACTATAATCCCTTAGAGAACAGGGCAGAGCTTTCAGCAGCTTCGACAGATGCCTTCCATTTGCCATTTGCACTGAGCCTGCTGTAGACCTTCTGATTCCTTGAAGTAAACATAGTGTCCTGTACCAAAACATAGCCTTATACTGGGCCTAAGCACAGCCCGCAGTTGTCAGAGGATGCATACCATGCCATTTAAAGGAAACTCTGGTCTCCTCTTGGGCAAGGGCCTAGATGTTTCCCGATCATGCTCACAACTGCTCACCCATATCCGTCATCAGGGTTCCCTGTGTGCCATGGCTCGGTTGCCCCGGCGGTCGGCATCTCAACCGTTCATTGACTCAATGAACATATTTGTCTCTACATTACTCCAAGTGCTGTATTAAAGAACAGCAAACACTGCTTAGGGAAATTGATATGGCTAGGCCACCATTCCATAATTAAAATGTTGTCAAGCATGTGCTTAGAACTGTGACAAGGAACTCTAAAATATTCCAAAGAATTCCTCCACCTGTGTGGATTTTGCAGGCTGCCTGAAAAACAAAGTTCACACTGGAAACTATTTGGCAGTAATATAGAATGATATTCTATTTGATTCTTTACAAAAATACCCCCCTTATGTGTAAGTTAAAAATATTAATCTTATTCAATTTTGGGAAATACTACACCTCTAGGAAAATGCAGAAGACCAGTGTGTTGACATTCAGAGACATCTGAGAACATTGTATCTTTCTCTGAATCCTGAGGTTTGTTAGATAGCTGGGGAAAAAGCATGTCTACTACTGTGTGGGCTATTTTGACTTTTTCTAATTGTAAAGGCCAAAGGGCGAATCAATATCTTTATGATCAATGAATATATTCTAATGTTATCTTTAAAGCATATTTTAGTTGATTGGACAGATTTTGAAAAAGTCACTGAAATTCAAAATAGCAAAAGAAAACACCACAAATAATGAGAATTCTGTTCTAACAAGTGTGAGCTCTAACAAGTTGTTCCTTAGGCAGGATTCATGTCTATCAGAAATGTTTTATTTCATTCTTTAATTTAACGGACACACTCTTCCTACTATTTGACTTGGTTTTACTGCCTCCTCTAAAGATAACTCTTACATTCATCTGGCAAAGCACACAGGAATTCCATATTCTGTTTGATTCTATCGCATGGTGGACATTGTTAGGAACATCAGGTTGAAACAGTCAGAAACCGCAACTGCTGAGGCTTCTTCCAGTAAAGCTCCTCGACAAGGTTATCTCATCTGATCATCATTGTTCTGGCAACAGAGAAGAGCTTAGGAAACCTCTTGCTGCAGCCATGTATGCAGACAGGAATTTCTTCGTCACTTTCCTGCTTGTGACCACTGAAGTGCTGCCCACACACCAATCCAAGACTGGAGAGACATTTGAATCCAGAAAACATTGACTTCTTTACTACCATGTTGTTGAAATCATAAAACTACATAACCCAAAAGCAGAAGGCCATATTTTATAAATACCCTAACATATGGCACATGGCTGTGACAAATTTTTTCACATTTACCAAACAAAATGAAAATTTTCATCTCTTATGGAAAGAGAAGTGCTCCCCCTGTGTTTGGACATATACATAGGACACATATGGCAATAATTGTGCAAGAATATAATATCAGTATAATTGTTTTATAGAAAAGCATATTATGGCCTCATTGATTCATATCTTACTCCCTGTCAAACTCCCCCTCAAATATAGAGATAGATAAACTCAAGGCCTTTGGCCATAATGTAGTGGTAGATGCCTACAATCCCAGCAGACTGGGAAGCAGAGTAGGTTCAAGGCCAGACTGAACTGTGTAGTGGGATCCTGTCTCAAAAAGAGAAAAAGAAAGCAAGAAAAAAAAGAGAAGAAAAGAGGCCAAAAAGAGAGAGAAAAGCTCAATGCCTTCGAAGAGATTTTCCCCAAACTGAATTATGATAGATTTCTGTCCAGCAAACTCTTCTACAACATTACACAGTCTTTGCTTTTTGTTTATGGATTTTTCAGTATCTATTATAAACCCTCCATGCCTGCTTACTTAAGCATTACAATTAGACACAATGAAGAGCCATCTGCTATGAACCAAATTGACACATGGAATAGCATGTTGCTGCGAAGAAGAACATTCAACAACCATGTAACACACATTATTGTCAGCAGACCTTGGCATTTGTTGTGCTGTGCTGAATATTTGAGTAGGTACCATGGTATTGTGGGACTTCATACCAAGACCAGAAACCTCATCAATAAATTCATACCATAAAGTGGTTCCAGTCCCTTGCACAAGACTTTCAACCATGAAACTGAGATGTGATATACATGTGTTTTAATGTATTTGGGAAATTGGCCAAATGGGATTTTAAGATGCCAGTTGTTACTTAACTCTGAAGGTGTTTCTTTTCAGGTTTCTACTCTATTTTCCATTCAAAATCTCCAGGCTTGATTTGGGGTTCATATTTTTCAATCTATGTACATGGATGTCATTCCCAGTTGATGTCAAACTGCCTTACTACACCTATCAGAATTTCTTGGAAGAGCAAAGAAATGAAGTACGAAGCAATCATCCATGAGGTGCACCTGGCTGCTATATAAATATATGAAGGATTGATTATTTATGCCATTTCAGTCAAGCCTCTGTTTGACTTTATTTCATAAGCAAATTTCATATTATGCTGTAGACGCCACAAGGCCCAGCTCAGGCAGAGAAATAGAATTTAGCCTTTAAACCACTTGCTGGAGGAAGTTAAACTAAAGTTCAGATTCATTTTCTTCATGTCACTCCGAGATAAAAGAGGGCACAACATGTTATGTGCTCAGCTGTTCTTCTAGTCCTAGAAAGCGAGGATAACTCTGATAAGGGAGGAACACAATGTAGACTGGCTTGGAATAAGTAGGCTCCAACTTAACCTGGGATGCCTCCCCCCTTGCTCTACCGTCCAGCTGTCTCAGCCCAGTGGCTCCACCAAAGGGTTTGTTTGGAGAGCACCAGGATTGCTGATTCATTTCAGACTTCGTCACTGCTCCAGTTTGAGTCCACAGTGGTTAAAGTGCTAAGGGCTTGTTCATCCACATGCAGTGCTATTGAAAGATGGAAGAACTTGGGGGACATGGGGGCTAGCGAGAAGAGCTGGGTCCTTGGTGGTATGTCCCTGAAGGGAACATTGAGAATCTTGATCACTCTGTTTGCTTCCTAGGGTCCATTCGGTGAACAAAGCTTCTCTGCCTCGTTTTTCCACTGTTATGCTTTGTGCTACTCCAGGTCCAAAGGAACAAGGCCAAGTACCATGAACTTACACCTGCAAAACTATAAGCCACAATAAAAACATTCTTCCCTTTAAGTTGATTTTCTTGAGTATTTTTTCACAGTGCTGTAAAGCTATGGAACACAATCACCAAGCTCTTTTTTGATTGGCGCAACAGTGTGTTCTGTAAAAACCATATCAAAAGGAAATCTTGGACTGAAAACTCAATTTGTTCAGACCATGGCATCCTAATTTTTCTTATCTCATAAGGGTATAGTCTGAGATTCAAAGTTTCTTGTGAAAAGGCTTCAGATCATGTATTTTATATCTACCCTCTTTTAGACATCTTAGTATAAATCCTATCCTTCAGACTCTTGTTTTATCACTTTGCAGAACAATTCCCTCTGGCAAAACAAGTTAAATCAATTAAAAAAATAAGTTGCCTCTGGAAACTGAGTTTATCTTAATTTCATCTCTCTCCCATCACTGGTTCAGCTTAGCAAGCCTAGATCCTGACAAAGTTTTCCAAATGGTGTTTATCAGTACGGCCCTCACTATAAGAAAAAACGGACAGTGGACATGATGTCTGGGAAGAATTTCACACCTTCATACTTTTACTCTGACTAGCAGACAGAGGAAGGAGAAGGGCGCTTACACAGATGTCCTCCTTTCCTCCTCTAGTACCTTATAAAGAGAGGGTTGAATTTTCAAATGACAAAACTGGTGGGAAGGGTTGGGGGGGTGCTCAGCTGTGATCTCAGCATTCAGGAGGCTGAGGGAATGGGATCCTCACACGTTAGAGGCCAGCCCGGGCTGCATAGTCTGCTCAGGACCACTCTGAACTACAGAGTGAAATCCTGTCTCAACAAAATAAAACATCCAGGATGGGAGACCCTGCACTTGAATTTTATGCAGCTCTAAATCCAAAGCCCTTATCTTTGCTTCATATTACTTCTGATTGTTTTTCCTAATTCTTTTTAATAGTTTTGCCTACATCTCACCACTGGAGAGTCTTACCAGCACAGCTGAAGGCTAATTATGTGAAAAATCTGCTGTGATATGACAAAATGCCCTGATGCCAGGAGTAAGGTTGGCAGTCAGCACTCTGGGTGAAAGACCAGACCAGCTGGCAGAGAGCTATCAAAAGGGCTCCCTAACTGTCCTTCTCCAAGTCTAGCTTCTTGTTGTAGGATGCAAATATGATGAACTGTGTTAAGGACTAGGTCTAGTACTAGCCACCAGAGATAACTTCTCCACAGTTAGAGTTCCAGAGGCAACAAATAAAATCACAGGACATATTGTTTAATTTTAATTTTACATGAATGAATCTTTATTAGAAGTGTGACCCATGCAATGTGTGGGATGCATTTATACTAAAAGCATTCAAAAAATTTTTTTTGAGTTTGAAATAATTTGGCCAAGTGTTGGGATGCAGACCTATAATCCTAGCACTTAGGAGGCTGAGGCAGGAGAACTGCTGAGAGGTCAAGGCCAGTCAGGGATCCAGGCTGAGTTCAAGGCCAGTTTGAAATACATGGTGAGACCCTGCCTCCAAAAACAACCAAACAAGGGTTAGGGAGATAGCTCAGTGGAATAACTGCTTGCCTGGTAAGCACAAGGTCCTGAGTTCGATGTCTGGTACCACCAAGAAAACAAAAAATGAACAAATCTGAAATTTAACCAGGCATCGACATTTTACTATCACTTCTTGCCTCAAAATCAATACTGAAACTCAGCATGGAGACTGCCTTCTCCATGATTCATTTGAGAAGTAACAGTACCAGCTTCACAGGTGGCCAGCAAGATTGCAATTGATCTTGAATGTAAAGCACTTAGTATATGGTTTGGTTTCAGTACAAGAAATTATATTGTCTATTTCATCTTTTTTTTAGTGAGTTTCAAGATCCAAATCCCTTAACGCTGTACAAATTTGAAATGCAATTGAAAGACAAAAGAGAGCTAGCTGTCATGCAAAGCTGTCTCTGGTTCATTTTCTAACCTTAGAGCCATTGTAGCAACTCAAGGCTATAGCATCTTAGTAAACAAAAATGGACAACATCTGTATCATAAACAATTTAAACAGCTACATGTATTACGACATTCAGTTCCCTCCACAACTCTGCACAGCTACCATGTGTGGTTTCAAATACTGGAATTGAGGGGTAGAGTGACTGGTTCAGTGGCTCCCTGTAAGGAACTGGACATGGGCTCCAGAGCTGGGCCCTTCCCTCTAAACCAACACTAAGACCCCCTGATGGTGGTGATGAGGGGGTCCTTCCTCACACTTAACTGCATGGGGTTTCCTGGGGTCTTGCATGAGCCTCTTTGCATCTATCTACACAGAAAAAAGATGAATAAGACAATTGGGCAGAGACTGTGTGATTCTGGACCTGACACTGGCTGACAAATCCTAAATCTCTACTTAAGCCCTCTTAAGTGTTTCGCTGAGGATCTGTTTTCTGAGCCTGGAAGTCACGCTTGGTTGCATGCCTGGGCAAGCCTTCCTTGGATACGTGAGACCCTGTGGGGGGTGGTAGGGCTTGTGCCCAGCACTGCCTTGCAAAGAAACATCTGTATGTAAGTTGATTCTTCCTGCTGCTGAGAACATCCTGACAGAGCGAGGGGCAGGGGATTGCCAAGTGGGCATGGGCTCAAGAGGCCGGAGTCTTTCCGGAGGCTGCCTACATGGAGCAGTTGCAGCCCACTAAACCAGTGTTGGACCATATGCTGAGTGTTAGGGCTCTGAAGAGCCTCCTTGGGCTGAGATAGATTTAAGTTAGGCTCTTTCTTTGATACTGTGGGAAAATAATGTTAATTTTAAAACATCCTTAAACTACAACAACTACCATAAAGTTAAAACAATTCCACTCATCATATTCAGACAACACTCAACGTAGTTCTAAGGCAGTGCACTAGGTAAAGTCCTTAATATTCCCAGCAGCTAACATCCTGTGATACTTCCAGGTAAATATTCTGTAGGAATGAAGGAAATTGGGAAAAATGATAGTAAGCAGGGCCCAAAGGACCATGAGGCTTCAATGGATCTTCTGTTTCCTAATGAAATTAATGCAAGATTTTTAGTTGGAAACCCTGGATGTAAGAGACAACTTTGCAGGAGTTATCAGATAGTGGCACCTCTTTCCTCTTGCTTACTATTTAAGTTTTCTTTTATTCCATGGTGAGTAAATGTAGAACACATGGAACATTCATAAATTGTATACTATAATGCAAAATTGTATGTTATGTGTTTCCCTAGATCAAAACAAATGAGGCAAGAATGGTGATTAAATTAATTCTCCTTCCCATGAGAATTCTGCCAATCTTTAGCCACATAGAGATCTTGAAGGAAGTAGAATTTTTCTCTCTTGGTATCCATCCTGTGCTTGTCCAGACGTTTTTCTCCAATACACAGTAACATGCATAAGAATGTGAAGAAATCCTTGTTTGAACTTAGCGCCAATAATAGTCATGACTCTCTAAAGCGACTGGTTACTTAGTTCAGAGGAGCTATGAACTATGTACCTGAAAATGTATCTCTTTCCACTTTGGTGCTAAGAGACTAAAATTCAACTCTTATGTCCACCCAGAAGTGAAATAAGGACATTGGTCCTCAATCTCGGTATTGATTTCACTTTGTCATTATCATTTTGTTTTCCCCTTTGATTTTAGTTCATGTACTCTGTAATCTTATTTTACACATACTTTCAGGATCCTAGAATACTTTTCAGAAGGCATTGAGGACAGGAAGAGAAGAGGGGTAAAAAGGCAGGAGGAAAGGAAGGAGGCAAAGAAGGGTGGAAGGACAGACAAAAAGAAGGAAGGAGGGAAGGAAAGAAGGAAGGAACCAAACAAGAACAGCAGGCAAAGGTGACTTCAGAATAATCACACATACATGAATATGGTTTAAATTATGTATCATTTCCAATGTAGTACTAATGTACTACATTTGTAGTAGTAGTGTCTATAGTTATATTATTGCTACTATCATTATTAGTATTACTGCTTTAATCAGAAGGTGAGGAATGAGGGAAGGTTGGGGAGAAATTGACATTATATCAAATCCACGTCTATACAGGTGATTTCACTGAATCCTTAAAAACAGCCAATTAACAGAAGTGTTACAATGTTCATCATATAACTGAGGAAAGTGAGGTGCACAGCTGTTCTCAGGCCTCGCAGCTCATGCATGCTAAGGCTGCCATGGTAGCCAAGTTTCTGATCTCCACATCTATGTTCTCTCATGCACCAGTGGCCAATAGGTAAAAGTCTATCTCTGTTGTGTACACTTCATGTGAACACAAAGGCCATGGCTATCTGCTAAAGTGCTGCATTTGTCCACCTGGGAACACACCTGGATGAAGGACAGAGCTACTACATAGAAGCTGATTGGACCAATGGACGGCAAGAAGAGAGAGAGCCTGAGGGTGTGTGTGGCATGTGACTCACAATCTCTTCTCCACACTCCTATCTTCTGTTGCTAATGTAGGGCATCTCCCTTTTCTTCTGACCAGAGCTTCCATCTTCTTACTCACTGACTGTCTATCCTCTACTTCCTCAAACATCTTGTCACTTTTCTACAACCATTTTCAATCTCTTCCACCTTGGATTGGGACAACAAAATGTGGTTTCACACATTTCTAAATGATATACGACCAGTAGGCATCCAACCTGGCTCAACATTCAAACTTTGAAAAGTGGAAATATATACTTCTAAGATTGCTAAATTTGAACCCATACTATTGGGCCCACTTATTAGTATTAAAACAAAATCACAAAGAATCTCTACATCCTCCTTTGGGACAATAGATTAGCATCATACACCCATAAGTCGCACCAGGTGAACATACTGACGTAATCTAACATCTCCCTTGTTCTTTCAAACCATATAAGAAATTTGAAAATACCATCTAATTCTGCCCTGCAAATGGGGTCTTTTATAAACCTCTGTTTCCCTTCTTGCTTTTCTTATTTCACAAGCAAAGTTATTTTAAAAATGCGAATTCTCTCCTAATTCAAAATTAAAAGAGACAAAGAGAGTGAGGCAAAAAAAAGTGGAAATAGTCACTCTATATATTCTAGTAGTTCCCCTTGTATCCAAAGTCTCTTCACATTAGGTGAAGACAACTGGATTCTGGTGACAAGCAGAGAACACACTCATGACCAGGTGGGACTGGTGTTGGGAGGGTTTGAGATGGGAGTATGAGTCGTTCATGTCCTTCCTTTCCTACTATAGAGACACAGAAGAGTTAAGGCCAAGAAATTTCACCTACTGAACGCAAGGAGCATGAGTTCCTGCTCATTGCCAAGACTCATGTTACCCTAGAAATACGCTGAGCCTGCAGAAGATTATGTATAAAACAGGAATCAGCTTTTGCGATATACCACTGAGAGTTGAGGATTTATTAACAAAGCACAGGTTTTTGTCCTAATCAATGTAAAAATTGAAACCATATGTAAGACTCTATTATAACAAAAATAAAGAGTTGAAGACATTTCATGAGTAGTGGAGGCAAGGAAATTAATATTATGTGTTGGAAATATTGGAAATACAGTTACTTGTCATGCAGCACTCAAAGTATTGTAAATTTCAAAATAACTGAAAGAAGAGATTTTAATTGTTCCTATGCCCATAAAATGAGGTGAAGGACACGTTAATTATATTGATCTTGTAATTCCTCAATGTTCACAAATAACAAACTATTGCATTTGTCCCTATAAATATGTGCAATTATTTATCCATTAAAATAAAATAATAAAAATAGTGTCCTTAAACCCTTCCAGAAATATATGGAAAACCCTTTGCCTATGTTTATTTTGGAAATAGACTCTATCAGTTAAAAAGTCGGAAGACTTTGGAAAATCTAATGGGTAGCTACTAATTGAATATGACAAGAAAATACAAAAGTAAAATGATCTCAGAATGTCCAACGCTGTAGGCAGTAATAGAAAGGAAGAGGTTAGGTTTATATATTTATGGCCTTGTAAGATTGAAAAATATGAAGATTTCTAGAATTGGGGTGAACATTATGGTACTTGAAGCAACAAATACCAAAGAAGCAATTCAGTTAAAGATTTCTGGGGCAAAGGTCAAATTAAGAGTAAGGAAGCCTCTCAGTGAAAATACTTCAGGCAAAGATTGGAGATGTTCCTGAACTTACAATGATGGGATATCTTCCTCAACCCACTGTAGGTTGAAAATATTGCAAGACAAAAATGTACTGAACACGCCATAAATAATATCATAGCCTAGCAACGCAGCACACTCCGCAGCATCATTTTGTTCTCCTGGTCATTGCAGGCCTTAGTCGTAGCTGTTCCTCAATGCTGTTACCCAGGATCTTGAGAGTTTAATAACAGCACATATTGCTAGGCTAGGAAAAGACCAAAATTTAAAGCTTGTTTTTTCTAAAGGCATATAATTTTTACAACATTGCAAAGTCAGATTGCTAAGCCAAAGATCATAAGTCAAGGGCCACTTATACACCCTTGGTCTTTCTTGGTGAAATTCAGGTGCCATCAGGTAAGCTACCACAGAGTTGAAAGAGAAAAGCCTAAGAGAGGATCAGGTGAGCAAGCTAGTGAAGATATCTCAGAGAAAACTTTGGAGGTGAATCAGGTATAGAAGATTTACTGAAAAGAATGAAGATGTCACTGGCTGTCTTAGCAACTCAGCAATGAGAAATGAGCTAAAAGAAAACAAAACCCTTTCCTCTTTTCAGGTTTTGGATCTGCTCAGATCTGGATATAGACTACGAATAATTGCTGTTATATATGAAAGCCCTCCTTCATGCACTGAACATATTTATCCTCATTTCATCCATTTGAGAAGAACTTCATCATACATATGGTCAAAAGAATCATTTAAATCTGCTAATTTTCTAAAGAAGTTCTTTGTTTTAAAGAGGAGGTCTGAGATTCTAACATTTGTCCAAGAGAAATAACACCGGACCCCTAATAGAGGTGGCAGGAGAAGCTTTATTCAGAAAACTGCACCAGAGGAGAGAAAACCTGGTACAATATGATCTCAACTCTAGTTCAGACAAATCAGCCTTTATTTTCTTGAAGGGAGGTTAAAAAGGGTCCTGGGGAGTGGAAACACTGAGGAAAGGGGAAATTATAGGGGCGTTGCTACAATTGAACAGCACATGGCTTTGAGAAACAAAGCTTCAGCATGGAGATTGGAATCCACTTCAGGGACACATCCTAGTACAGGTAGAAGCCAGGCTCAACATGATTGAGTCTCCAGCGCAATGTTGCCTCCTATGGGAGATCGTAGTACACATTTGTGTGATCGCCTTCAAAAATGTTGCATTTGGGGGCCAGGGAGATGGCTCAGTGGAATAAGCACTTCCCTGGCAAATGCAAGGGCCTGAGT
>NDGM010954784.1:0-10391 GCA_002564305.1 Octomys mimax | reverse complement strand
TATTTTTTCCCCATTACTAGATTCTCAGAGGCTCTATGATTTTTAAAACAAGAAAGAAAAGCTTTAAAAGCTAGGACAGAAGAAGAAGGCACAGAGAGCTCACAGCCAGAACGTCTGGGCCTTCTCTAGGTCCAGGTGGTTACAAAGGTGACTTTGGAACAATAAGGCCCTTGGTACATATGACCGGGTCCCGAGGTCAGGCACGTCTAGGAGCTCCAGGACAGTGTGACCAGGATACAGTCAGCATGGACTTAGGAATTTTGAATGGGACTGCACCTGGAGGCCAGAGTGCTGGGAAAGCCAGATGTGAGAACTGGGCAGGATGGAGCTGGGACCCCAGCTGCCAGGAAGAGCTGCCAGCCCAGGGGCAGCAAGGCTGTTCCTTCAAACAGCAGTGGGCATGTGGGTATCTCTGTTCTGCATTAACATACTTTATGGGAACATTAAGCCAGACAGTCTGATGGGAATATCTCTAACTGCTGAAAACCTGACTGGCTTTGTTTCTCTTTGTAGCATCTTAGCTAACATCCACGAGGTCCATCAGAACATGGGCTACTGCCCCCAGTTTGATGCCATCACAGAGCTGCTGACGGGGAGGGAACACGTGGAGTTCTTTGCCCTCTTGAGAGGAGTCCCAGAGAAAGAAGTTGGCAAGGTATCGCAGCACCAGACTGATAGCCTGTCCCTCAGCACCCTGACACTAGGCCACGTAGCTTTTTCACCATGACCCAGGTTCTGGGCCTGCTTTTCCTCATGCATGCAGTGGTGTGAACCACTGATTCTTGTGCTTGCTTTCAGGGTGGGAAGCCCTGGTGGTGATGGGGCAGAAGTGGGTGCAGAAGCACTGGCTAGGGCACAGAGATGAGGGGAGGACTGCTCCCCTGCCATGAGGCCATCTCCCTGCCTGTGGCTTCTCAGCTGTGGCCAGGTTGGGTTCAGTGATTCAAGTCCTACTCAGGGGAAGAGCTTTCTTACATAAAGAAGCATGATCAGATTACCAAGCCAGACAAAAGTTAAAGTGCTTGTTTTCTCTCCAGGTTGGTGAATGGGCAATTCGGAAACTGGGCCTGGTGAAGTATGGAGAAAAATACGCTGGTAACTACAGTGGAGGCAATAAGCGCAAGCTGTCGACAGCCATGGCATTGATTGGTGGGCCCCCTGTGGTATTTCTGGTGAGTGTGACAGCCTGGAGCCCTTCTGGCCTGAATGTGCAATTTCACTTTTCAAAAGTCCTGTGTGTCTGGGGTACTCTTATGATTGTCACAGTGGTGGTAAGTTGCCCACCAGGAATGGCAAAACAGCCTTAGAGGAACAGAGCAAAGCCTGTCCCTCAGCACACAAGCAGGTGGCTCAATCACTCCTTCAGATACTCCCAAGTAGAGATACTCTAAGTGCTCTGTTTTGTGCAGTTTGGAAATTTCCTGTAGGTATGACTGAGGCTGAGTGGGAGTTGGTCTTTTTCTAGAACATTTTTTCTCTGTGTTCGTGGTGAGGACGTAGCATCAGGCCCCTCATGCTAGCAACCAGAGCACATTTTCTATACAGATAGAACACAGACAGAGCACACTCAACAGTAGTCCTTGTCCCTCCCTTTTGTGTAAAGGAGAACAGCACTGACAGTATTGCAAGAAGCAGCTTTGGGTTGCGGCTTTCCTGTCCCCCAGGCTAAATAATCTGGAGTTTCTCAGGCCTAGCCAGAGCAGAATACCAGGAAAAACTAAAGTAAGCTTTAATGAAAAGAAAAAATGTTACCTGAGTATCATCCTGACTTCAATAGAATTTTCAGACAAAAAGCATATTTAATATATACTTTATCAGTCATGACAAATGATTAAAATGAATAGGTTTTTTTCTTTCATTTAAATTTTCCTTAAAATTTCCCTATTTGGGTAAATTTGCTCAAATCTACAGTATATTACTCAATATTTGAGTTATGTGCTTCAGTGAGACATCAGAAAGACCTTGTAATAAGTGACTTGGAAATTTTCTGGGTTTTTTTTTTCCAGTCTATTATGAAACAACTCAGGATAAGTTAAATTATAGGCCACTCTAAGGATACTTCAGCATGTAACCGTTTCCTGTTTAGAAAAACAGTGCAGTTTGCTCGCAGAATGCATTCAGTTTTTCCTAAAGATACTGTTTGAGGCTGAGGCCAATCTGACTGGTTTTCAAATGAAAGTAAAATATTAAAACTGTCTTTTGAGTTATTTCCAAATAGAACTTGTTTTTAATCCTAATGTAACAGAAACGTATGTGATGATTGGTATTACGTGTGATAAATTTCAGATTGGAGAACAATACATAGCAGAGCATCACATTCTGTGCAAAAATACCACGTTTTCCTTGTCATTCTTGTTGTGCAGGCAGTGACCAAACTTCACAGAGCCTTGGTTTCATTCTTGACCCTGAGAATGAAAGTGAGCGATTTCATGGGAAACTTTGGGGTTGATTTATAAATTAGCTTAGGGAGAAACGCCACAGCTACAACTCTTCCTGGTGAATATTTTGGGGGCAAAAAGGAAATGAAATAAATATACCTTATATATATTTTTGTTGTTGTTGTTGTTGTTGTTACAAAGAATAATAAAACTTATTCTGATTACAGGATGAACCAACCACAGGCATGGATCCTAAAGCCCGGAGATTCTTGTGGAATTGTGCTCTCAGTATCGTCAAGGAGGGGAGATCCGTAGTGCTTACATCACATAGGTCTGTAGTGTTCTCCTGGTTTGGCTTCTACATTACACTACTTCAAGATTCTCCAATATGGTTACTTTATAAAACCTAGAAGATAATTATAGGCAAAGTCTAAAACAATTTTTATCTGAAATTATACAACTCGGAAGTAAGTATTGTTATCACCAGCCTACGAATGTTGGCAGTTTCCCTAGGCAAGGCGATATACAGTTGTAGGTACGTAGTTTTACCAAAATGCAAGCGTGGTATACACTGTATGCATTATTCTAAGACAGTGAATTTAGATGTGTCATCAGCTCATATTACTGGGTAGTATTAGGATATACCCTCATTTATTGCACCCTTTCCATTTGTGTAGACACTTGGATTGTTTCCAGTTTGCGCACAATTATAAACAGCACTGCAGTAAGCAGCATCATTGTGCGTCTTCATCTCTTTGCAACAGGATGTCATTATGCCCTGGGAAACCGGGAATCTGTTTCCTTGCAATGCCACATGTTGTGGCGATGCTCTGAATGGTAATGGGAACAGCTCTCTAAAACCTGATTGTGTTTTCTCCCAGCATGGAAGAATGTGAAGCTCTCTGCACTAGGATGGCAATTATGGTCAACGGGAGGTTCAGGTGTCTTGGCAGTGTCCAGCATCTTAAAAATAGGTAAAAACAATAATTTCTTTTGGAGAGAGCCTAGTGAGAAAGCTTGATACTTAATTCTTCTTTGAGTACATAAATGGCAGCTTAGAACTAAAGGGAAATTAGAGTGACTAGAGTGGTACAGTCCAAAGAACGAAGGCTTGGAAGTCAAACAGACGTGTGTTCAGACTTTGTCTTTACCATATACTGGCTTTGTGACTCCTAGGCACATTACTTGGGCTGGGAATATAGCTCAGTGGTACAAGCACCTGCCTGGCAAATTACTTAACCACACTGAAAGTCAGCTTCCTAGGAATATTACTTCCTAGCTTTGTTAGAGAAATGAAATGAAAAAAAAAAGCTCATGTGATAATGTAATTAAGAGCATAATGTTTGAGTCAATCTTTGGCGTTGTCGGGTTCATATCGCAGCCTGCCCCTCATGAGCTTTGTGTCATGAGCAAGGAACTCACTCCCTGGGCTTCAGTTTCTCTGAAACATCTGTGAGATATTCCAAGGTCCAATGAGGATGAAATAAAATTATATATCCAAGGCACTGAGCATGGCACCACACAAGCAATAAGCATTCAGTAAGTAACAGTTGGTTCCTTTCCCAGCCTCTGATTTTGGGGTCTGTTGTGGACCTCCCTTTTGTCACAGCATAAGTAGGGCTCTTAGGATTAAGTATTCTTTTGAAAAGCTTCCCGGAGATAATCCTTTGGGATATTTCTTCCTGCTTTCAGGTTTGGAGATGGGTATACGATAGTTGTCCGAATTGCAGGGTCTAACCCTGACCTGAAGCCTGTCCAGGAGTTCTTCGGACTTGCCTTTCCAGGAAGCGTCCTAAAAGAGAAACACCGGAACATGCTGCAGTATCAGCTCCCATCTTCATTATCTTCTTTGGCCAAGATATTCAGCATCCTCTCCCAGAGCAAAAAGCGACTCCACATAGAAGACTACTCTGTTTCTCAGACAACACTTGACCAAGTAAGCTTTGAATATCAAAAATAAATTTACTTTTCTAGGTGAGAATTCCTACCTGCTTATACCCAACATAAGCCTAGTTCAGGCTCATTGTGCTTGAAGACCTGATTTACTATTATTAGCTTTTGGGGTTTTTTTTTTGCTAAACCTCTACAAACTCTAAAAGGGAAATGACACATTCTACCTTATTGGGTTATTGTGAAAGTTGGTTGTACTAACAGTCACAGTAACTACCATTGATTGAATCTCATCCATGAGGCAGGCATTCTGCCATAGGCCTTAGCCCTGGCAAAATGTACCAGACATATCCTGCCACCTAATGAATATGCAGTAAATGCTTTCTTCCCTCTTTGCTTTTATCAAGCCTGTATATGCTGATAGTTAGGCTATTATGAGAGGGGCTAATACAGAAGATCGGTTTTTAAATGATTATTGATGTTTTCAAAATACTCCTTCCTCTTTCACACACAGTTGTCTAGTTACCTTATTTATACAATTCTGTATTCTTCCATTGACCTAATTTCACCATAGGGAAAAATCCAGCTGAAATAAAGCAAGAGTAATTCCAGCACCTTGGGAGGCTGAGGCAGGAGGACTGTCAAGTTCAAGCCCACCCTGGGCTGTTTAGCAATTAAGTGAGGCTCTCAGGGGGATGGGGTGGGGATAAAGAGTGTAGCTCGGAGGAGGCCCAGTATTGAAAATAAATTATTCAAGCAAGCAAGCAAGCCAAGAGGCACTCATCAAGGTCCGACTTTCTTCTGACAGGTCTTTGTGAACTTTGCCAAGGACCAAAGTGATGATGACCACTTGAAGGACCTGTCGCTACACAAGAACCAGACAGTAGTGGATGTTGCAGTTCTCACATCTTTTCTACAGGATGAGAAAGTGAAAGAAAGTTATGTATGAAGAATCCTGTTTACACAGACTGCCTGAAAGTCAGGAAGAACTAGATCTCCCTTTGCACCATGTGTGAAGTGTTCCAGAGGAAAGAGCTGGAAGATTTTGTGTGAAGAAGCAAACTGGATACTGTACTCATGCTATTCAATGCAATGCAATTCAATGCAATGAAAACAAAATTCCATTACAGGGGCAGTGCCTTTGTAGCCTATGACTTGTATGGCTCTCTAGTGAAAAAGACTTGAATTTAGTTTATTACCTTATATCTATGTGAAACTCGTTAATATGGAACCCAATGGACAGATGGGTTTGAAGTCATACTTTTTTGTTCCTGTGTATTCTCACTGGGATTGCCACGATAATTCATGAAATAATCATGGCCAGTGACTATAAAAATCAGAAGGCATGCATATCCTCGTCCACTGAGACATGTTATGCTGAGAGACTGGTTTCCTTATGACACATCCATTGCTGGCGATGAGTGTTGCATAATTACTAGTGCCAAGTTGCTCAGAAAGTCTGAAGCACTGTGGTAGGTCACAACACTTTGTGAAAGTTGCTCTGCTTGGAGTCTATTAATGTCATTCAATATCAGGTGACAAAATGGTGCCTTGTTTGGCTGTAGTTCTGTATTGATTCCCTTTTTGATGAGCTGTTCTGGTGGCCGTGACATGCAAAGTATGGATAGCTCTAGAGAGGAAACCTGGTTCCAGCGTTGTGTAGCTCCATGCTTGCATTCATGCCTCTCATTTTTTCTGGGACTGTTAAAATATCCTTCAGTCTTGGTAAGCCGAGGATCAGGAGCTATGCTTTTGGGGCCAGGAGCTGCTGAGATGAAGGCATGGAATGTAAGAGATCGCCTGTTCCAACTGAGGGAGGCCTACACCCTTTTGTCCTGATTGTCTGCTAATATGGTACACTGCATCTCCAGATCTTTGTTGTCTGACACAAATGTAGTATTGTTTCTGGTTTTTAAAAATTACTCTAGAAAACGAAAAAATATAGAGTTGTATGCTGACAAAAATCTTCATACTGTTAATGTCATTTGGGATTTTAATTCTGTCAGTGACTTCTGAAACCTTAGAATAGCATCTCTGTAGAGCCCCATGGCATAGAAGAATATGGCCGCATGGCCTCACTGGCTTCTTTTGTCCCACAGAAGTTTGTAGACAGAACAGCTAACTTGGCTAGGAAACAATGTGGTTAAAGATCTCATGACATGATATTTGGATTTCTTTAGGATCCCATAAAATACTCACTTCATTTCATCACTCAAGTATTTTTTAGTGTATTTTAATAGTAAAATGAGTATGTACATATGGGGTGGAGAGAAATCAAGCCTCACTAAATGAACTGTGCCATGCTATTCAACTAACCTGTTTACAAATATAGGTTGTTCTATTGTGGTTGTGGGAGCTCCATGAAAGAGTATTGGCCAGCGTTTTTTAAGTAGCAACAACGCAAAGGCCAAGTAAGGTGACAAGGCTAAAGAGTAACTCAGAGAGAAGACAGCTAGCTTGGAACGGTTTTGAACACAATTTGTACTTAAGATGTTTAGTATCGTTAAGTAATCTGGTCTGCTGGGCACCCTGTTCAATCTCTGACAATCTAAAAATTTTCAACTCTTTAGCACCAACTTATCATGAAAAACACAAAATGCTTCACAGCGAATATTTTTCAGACTTTTTAGATCCCATGTTACTTTTTTTTCTAGTCAGTAAATATTTGTTAAAATATTTCACTGATGCTTGATATCATCTGTGTTAAGGAAAGAAAAATGGGAGAGAACTATTTGGCAAAGTTCAAGTGATCTTTAACTAGTATCACTAGTTCTGACCATTTTCCAGTATTTAAACATTAACTCTAAATGTATAATATTCCAAATCTGTTCCAAAATTGTCTGTAAATTTACAGAATTTTGTTATGTGACTAAAATGACTGTTTTAGAAATTAAGGTCTATTTTTTAAAATGATAAAGCATATTTCTAACAACTATTGGCATCAGTTCACTCACTATACTTCATCTCATTCTGAGATACAAAATTCAAAGAATAATTTCTGATTTTTCAAAATCAAATTTCTGTTGATTTTCTCTTCTCACTATAATCATGTTCTAATTCTTCATTATATTAAATCCATGAGCAACTCCTTAATTAGCCCAACTTCCAGGCCACATTTCAAAGAATCAAAAGGCACTGTGAACTATAAAACACATTTCTATGTAAACTTAAAAAGATTTTTTTATTTTTTAGAAAAAAGAATTTTTTGTCTGAAACTAGAAACAATCTACAATCACACATTGGCCTCATTAGTACTGTGTTACCTTTTCAGGGCTGTCTAAATAATAATTTAAAAAATGATCCTGTGTAAACCTAATTATGGTACCAACTCTAACTTCAATCAAAATTTCTTTATAATCCCTGTGGAAATGTAACTGTGAGTTTCAAAACTTCTCAAAAGAAGTGTTCAAAGACGTCTGCTTTTGCATCTTTTGGACACCTTGAAAACTTATTAACTGTGAATATGAGAAATACTAAAGAAAATAACAAGTCCTCACTATTTAAATATCCAGCACAATTCATTATTAAAAAAAACATGCAAACCTCAGACTACTGTATTTTGATACCTGTACTGAATGCATATGTGTTGTAACTATTAAACGTTGCACATTATTCATTCATTGTATAGTAATCATTGACTAAAGGGATTTGTCTTTGAGATTCCTCATGGTTGTATATATCAGGTAAATTTTTTTCCTAAGAGCCATGTGTCATATAGCAGTGAACCACTTTGATACTGAGATATTAATTTGTACTCTTGTTCCTATTTACTAGTGATAAACTGATACTATAGTAAGACTGCTCTAATTCTTTTCAAGTTGTTGCATCCCTTTTTATAGAATGTCTATATTTCCATAAATATTATGTAAGCTGTTTTCCCTTCTTATTCCCTAGGATGGAGCTGCTTCTGTCTTTTTCTTCATCATCAGCCCTTCATTCCAAGCACTTTATGCTGCCTGTAATGGATCTATTTTTGCACTGGAATATCTGAGAATTGCAAAACTAGACAGAAGTTTCACGATAGATTTCTAAGTTAAATTGTTTTCATTAAAAGAAAAAAAAAAACAAAAATATTTGTATTGTTAATAACTTTATATGATGTATTAAAGGCATATTTCTATGTTGTAATGAGTCACAAAATAAAGCTGTGACATTTCTATTGGTCTACATAAATTTACTTTTTGTATATTTATAGCACCACCTACTGTTAAAGTATTATAAAGCCATTACAAAAACAACAGATGTCTATTAGGAAAAGCCATTTGGAGTAAAAGTAAAAAAAATTAGGAAAAGTTCAAATGCCCTATTAATTCAAGGAGATAATTTAGGACTAGTTGAAAATAAATGGATGTTTTGCACTTTACTATCAGTTGAGATATTTAGTAACTGGTATTTAAAAAGTTTAAGAGGTTTTTAGATTAATCTGCATAATGATTTAAGGTGCAGAAATCTCTGAAAACGCTCTCCAGCTAAGTTTATTTAATTAAAACGTCCCTGTTTTTGAGTGGGATACAGCGTTGGCCTTTAGTGCCCTTTTGTTTATACATCCACAAATACAAAGGAGACTGTAGCACATATTGAGCAAGGAGCTGGGGCTGATGGGAAGGGTTAAGGTGCGCAACAGGTAGGGACCATGGGAAGGGAGGTGCGGAAATGGCACAGAAGTGATCCTGAGACAAGTGTGGATGCCTTTTTGTTCTGTGGTAAGTAGGAGGTAGTCTACTGATGTGCACTGTGGTGTTCTATTTTCTAAGATAGGCGGGGCTTGAACTCACAATCTAGCCGAGGCAGGCCTCAAACTCATGGTGATCCTTCTACCTCATACTCCTGCGTTCTGGGATTACAGGTGTGCGCCACTGGACCTGGCTCATGTGCTGCTTTGCTGAGAAAATATGTTGTGCCTTTCATGGTCATTAAAAATCAGTCTCAGAAAAAGATAGCTGTTTATCTCAGTACTGGAAGATCCCCTGTTAAGTAGGGGTTTTTTGTTTGTTTTTTGACAGTATGAGAGTCCTGGTTCTGTAGTGATTCTTTAGATTGATAGCAACATGTAGTAAACTGTCCTGCTGATGCACAGGACTGAACTTTGTGTGGAAGCTTCTAGCTTTTGAGTGTTGCCATCACAACTGCATCCTCCCCCTAAAATTCCCACTAAGTGACTTTAATGAAATGACAGAAAACCGTGTGTGGGGGAAGTCACAAGAGGGGAACGATTGTTGATAAATGAATAGGCAGTTAATTTAGGCCACAGGACCAAAACTTGCTCTGCTTGAAGAAAAGCCTGCTGGAATTTTCCTAGATTCAAAACACTCTGGATTGGGGCTAGGGAGATGGCTTAGTGGAATAAGTGCTTCCCTGGCTAAGGGCAAGGGCCTGAGTTAAATCCCTCATTCTGCAAAAAAAAAAAAAAAAAAAAAAAACACTTTGGATCTTTTGTAGTGTTAATGCATCCAGTCTGAAAACTGTAAGAGAAAATTAGCACTTGCTTTCCACCATTCGTTGTTCTGTCAGACACTTAATTGATACTTTTACATTGGGATAAGCTATAGCTCAGAGCATAAGGAATTTGTCTAAAGTTATAGGGCTAGTTAAATGACAAAGGGATTTTGTTTGAAGTTAGGTGTCAGTTAAAATAGTGCTTGTAAAATCCAGTGAGCATCATTCATTAATATAATAAACATTTATTGAACTTTGTATGCCAGATGCTGTTCTAGGTTCTGAGGATGTGATGTTTTAGAAAACAGGACATATACATGTTTTGATGAGTGTATATTCTACCAGAGAACTTAGCCAGCAATGAGTGCTATGAAAAAAATAAAACATAGTCATGGAATAATAATGGTGACAAGTCAGAAATACCTGAGAGTGATCTAACTAAGCAGGGACAGTATCTGAAGACAGGTGGCAAGAATACGCTGAAAGATTGCTTCATACAAAAACCTCAAGTAGAAAAACCTTATTAAGGGGAAAAGATATATTTATGTATATTTGGAAGATAATTTGGATAACTGTACTGCTAATTTCTGCTGGTCTTTTTTTTTTTTTAAATGTATTCTTTTTTTTTTTTTAAACATTTATTTAGTATGTGTGTGTGTGTGTGTGTGGCCAGCTCAGCCCACCTGG
>NDGM010954775.1:0-10026 GCA_002564305.1 Octomys mimax | reverse complement strand
ATGAATAACCACTAAGACAACAATATACAATGTATTAATTATTGAAACTGTGCTAGTAATCGGCTTTGAAACTGTCTCATTATTATTTGTTTCTCAATAAAATTATTTTAAAAAATAAAAAATAAAAATTCTGCATGCCAACAATAATTCAATATGTGTTATCCATGCTAACGCAATTTACTTTTTTATCAGTAGTTTTTAAATCAGCTATACATATTGGTAGGTGATCAAAAATTATTTCAGATCTATTGAACATATGTGGTAATTTTATCCTTAATTGCTCATTGGATAAATTATATTAATAGGTCTTCTAAAATTAAACCTCTGTTATGTTCGTAGAAATAAATGTAATTTTGCTTCATTATTATATTATATTGCTATACTATTTGGTTTTTCTTATACTTTCTTCTGAATTTTGGCACCAATATTCATTTGATAAAGATTCTTGAATATAATATCCTCCTTTTACTTTTATTTTTTTTGTCTATTTTTTCCAAGACTTTTGTATCCATACTGTGCATGTTTCTTTAAAATTAGGGTATTTTTCTTATTTTTCAGTGTTCTAAAGCATTGTAAATCATGGTTCAACTATATGTTAACATTTTCAATAAATTCAACCATGAAACTTCATGAGTATAGTGCAAAAAGTTGAAACTAATATTCTTAAAGTCATTTTGTCATTATTACATGTAGCATCTTGGTTTTACACTCATTCTTAAATCCAACATTCAAACACCATGTATCAAAATTTTGGAATGTAGCTGAAGTATTTAGTGCTAAAATATAACTTCAGAAACAATATTAAAAAATAAAAATATTAATAAGTTAAGAATTCAATGCAAAAAAATTTTAATGACACAAAAGATGCAGTCCAAGAAATTAAAAGAAAAAGGGGACTGGAAGATAAAAAAGACTGAGAAAGTACAAATTAATAAAAAAAAATGCATGAAAATACAAAGGAATTATCTTCTTTTTAGAAAATCTACAAAAGACTGGCAAATCCTAGAACACTTATCAATGAAAGCAAAAACTTGAAAAAATAAAACTATAATATGATTCTAAGAGGCCTTTTAATAATAAGGATATAGTATGCTAAATAATTTTGAAACAATAGAAAAGGTAGGTAGATTGTTTTCTATAAAGCATAAAATGTGACTTACAAATGAGCAGAAAATATCCCTGGTGTGCCATGCAGGCCCCGCCCTGGGGGCGCTCTGAGACAGCGATTGACAGTGGGCATGGTGGCGCATACCTGTAATCCCAGAGCTTGGGAGGTTGATAAAAGGAGAATCACTGTGAGTCCAGTCTATGTATTGAGACCCTTTAGATCCTGTACTAAATACATTTTTAAAAATTAGCAGAAAATAAAAAGCTTAAATGATTAAATAATTTAAATTAGTAATTTAAAATTAACTAATACTAGAAAAAATTGCAAACTAGTTTCACCAAACATTCGTTTGCTAATCTAAGCTTTCCCAAAGAAAATAGGGAAAGTAAGAATTAAATTCCCCACACTCACTCTTATGGCTAGCATAACCTTAATAACAAACCTAAGAAGAACAAAACAAAAAAGAAAAATTCTGAGATTTCCTTTTTAGGCATAATAGCAATAATCCTAAACAATGTATTTAAAACAAATTCAGTGATGTGCATAGATATAATGATCAAACAAGGCTTGAGTGAATTCTACCAGGACTGCTCATCTTGGCAACCCATCACGTGAATACATTAGAAGCCAAGAAATGATATTTGTAAAATTTAACATAATTCATAAGAAAACTAATATAGCTTCTACATGCAAATAAAGGGAAAAATCATTAAATTGAAAGTGGCAAATAGTACAAGTACTTAAACCAAGGAACCATTTTTATGTCTGTTACAAGCTGCTTTCATTTGAAACAAATACTATGGGGAGTTTTGGTGCAAAACATTCATTAGAGATTAGCACTTAAATCTACAAGAGGAGGTCTCACGGCAGAGAGAGAGAAGCTAGGCTCTGCGGCAAGCCAGTAGGGCATCCAGGAGCAGAGAAGGGTGCATTAGAGTTATGCTGTGACTAGGCATTTATGCCTACTACCTCTCCCCGAATGAAGATGCCTACCCTGCACAGGGTGTCGCCTGCATCCTCCTGGCTGTGCAGCTGAGGATGACACTGAACAGATTGCTGTTGGAGGTTGCTTCTGACCTCAGGGTCCTTCCTTAATGGAGGACTTGGATGAGTCTTCTGATCTACACCAATCTCCTCACTGCAACTTTTTGTGGACATTACCACAAATTTACTTTGGCCATACAAATAAACTAAAACATAAGGATAGGGAAAAAGTGACTATTTTTTTAAAGTGGCCAACTTTATTTCAAAAGCACCAAAGTGATGGCACTAGTTCAAATCTTGGCCCAGTGGCCCTACCACTTACTAGCTGTGTAGCTTCCATCAGATTAGTTAATATTTCTGTGCTTAGGTTTACTTACACATAGAAAATGGGGGTGATAATAACTGCTGTCTATATATTTCCTTTGTTTAATTACTCTAATCTCTGGGAACCCCTTTATTTAAATTAGTATGCAGGTATGATAAAACTGATTAAATGAGCTACTCTGTTAAAGTATGTCTTTCCAATAAGTGAATTCTCAATAAATGTTAGTTAATTATTATTTTTTGTTTTGTACGTATAATATGATTAGGCTATATAATAGAACATCAAAAAACTATTAGATGTTATTATTGAAGCTACTAGATGGAAAATCAACATGTAAAATCGATATACATCTGCAATGAATATTTAGAGGAATTATTAAAAATTCTCATTTATAATCACAATAAAAACAATAATAATCCTGACAACAAATCTCAAAGCAACTCATCAAGATCTTTATAGAAAATAATTTTTAGGGCCAGCCAAATAGCTCAGCAGGTTAAAGAATCTGCAAGCAGGCACAGGGGCCAGGGGTTCGATCCCCAGGCCTAACATGCCTGCCCCGCCCCCAGGGCACACTGAGACGTCAATTGAGACTTGGTGTGGTGGTGTGCACCTGTAATCCCAGCTTTTGGAAGGTTATAGACAAGCGGATCACTATGAGTCTGATCTAGTAGTGAGACCCTGAATACCTTGTAGACCCTTCGCTAAAATAAAAAAAAAAGAATTTTTGACATGAGAAAAGTGCATAGAAAATTGGACATGGAAGTATATAGACCCAAAGACTCTATCATAAAAATGACACTGCTCCTAAATTAAACTATGAGACCAACACACTTCCATTTAACAGTGGTATGAGTCAGAAATCTTGCAGGAAAGAGATGTCACATGCAAAGGCACAAACAATATAGGGATGTGTCCCGAGTTAAGAGAAGGAAGCCATTACCTGTACCATCTCTACCACATCCACCACGACCTCCTACGCCTGATGCGGAAGAGAAGGAATGAGACTACAGAAGTCCACACAGAACTGGAAACTCAAAGTAAAGAAGCTGTGCTCATGGCTGCATGGAGCCTCAACTGCCACAGCTGTCAAGAGACCAGAAAATGAAGTCCCTTACCATTCTTTCCTGCTTCCCCAATCTCTCATGAGCTGGTATCTCACATTAGCTAAGAACTCAATCAGAAATCAAAAGGCAAAAGAGCACAGGACATGCAGCACCGTGGTCTAAAGAAGCAACCAACAATGTCCATCATATAGAATGCTTAATGATACTTAAGCAGATTAAATAATGTGGGAAGGTAAGGTTTCTAAGAGCAGGTAAGGTGATTTTGAAGAATAATAATGAGGACTGAAATTCATTCTAACAGATACAATGATGGTTTATAATGTTAGAAAAGTAAATATTGGCAAATAAACAAATAGAACAGAATTGAGAATCAAGCACAGATGTAAGTATACAACATTTAGGTAAGCCAGAGTTAGTCTTACAAATCAATAGAAAAAAATAAGCTAGGACAATTGACTATGTATCTAGAAGGAGGGGAAAGGGATATGCATTCTAATTTCAGAAACTATTACAAAAATAAATTCCAAGGCTGAGCATATACCTCAGTGGCACAAGCACTTGCCTGGCAAGAGCAAGGTCCTGAGTTCAATTCCCAGTACCAAAAAGATTAAATAAAATAAATAAATCCTAGTGGGCCATAGACCTTGCTATGAAACAGTTTAAAGCTTTAATTGGAAGTGAGGTGAATATCTTTATGATTTCTAAGTAAGAAATCTTACTCAAATAAAAAAAAATACATTGATAAAGAAAAAGTGATGCAATTAATAAAATTTCAAGTTCTCTGTAATAAAAAAACAGGTTTTTCAAAGAGTTGTATGGAAGAAAGTAATTTTCAGTGTGTATAAGAGAGCAATGAAAATGTACAACACATCAAATGACTCCAAGCTGAGAGATAAAAGAACAAAAGATTTAAGAGAAACTGCAAAACAGAAAATTTAAATTAAAAGAGAAGTCCTTATATACATGAAAACCTATCAACAGCACAAATGAGGAAAAAGAATTTAAGATATCAGTAACATGGTTTCAAATGTGTAGAAAAGATTGAAGTTTTATTAATAATTCAAACATTGATGATAAACATGTCAACTGGCATAAGCATCAACGGAAAGCAACACCACATATATAAAGACAGATAAATTGCTACAGATCTGTTTTCTGAACATCACTACCATATTTTCAAAATCTTACCAAATGTTTAAAAATCTACACTCCTATACAGATTTATTCTTTGCCTATAAAGTTCATAAAACTGATGTATCATGTATTCATTACAATTATCCTAAAATTTTTATACTTAAATTGTATTTTCTAAAAATCATATTTTAAACACTCATCTATGTTGGCACAAAATTTAATTCATTAATGTTGACTTGTGAATAGTAGTCAATTGCATAAAAATAATTAAAGATTATTTGGAACTTTCAAATTAATGCAAATGATACCATGATAAACATGTCTTATTGTACCCACAAAGAGATTTTCTAAAAGTAAAATTGTCGAAATATAATACTATAGCTGATAGAGCATACCTATATGAAAAAATATCTAAGATATATTGCAAAAAGATAATATGTACTTATGAAAATGTTAAATTATTAATTTTTTGTGGTACTGGGGATTGAACTCAGGACCCTGCGCTTGCCAGGCAGGCATTTATTCTACGGAGCTATCTCCCCAGCCTGAAAATGTTAAATTATAATATATTTAAGCACAAATTATATGCAGTATATATTCATAAAATATGTTTGTTTTGGCTAATCTTGGAAAGTAATTTTTTAATTTGTATTCATTTTAATGAGAAAAAAAGATAGCGATTAAACATTTTCAAAACACGCTAGCAGGATGTTTACAATACTTAATACATTGCATATTGTCATTGTAGTAGTTATTCAGAGGACAAGATGCAGACAGGATGTCTTGTCTAAATTTGGCAAGTAATTTTTGAGTTGGGAAAGAAGTAAAGTGGCACATTCACCTTTCAATTTTCATGTATTTTTAATCTTTACTTCATCGTTCGACAGTTTTTAAACACTGAAAATTTTATTTTTGTTACTTTATTTTGATTTTTATGTATTTATACAGGGTCTCACTGTGCTGCTTGTACTGATGTGATCCTCCTACCTTTAGCCTCTCTAGCAGTGGGGTTAGAGAAGCATGCCACCATGCCCAGACTCAGCCGCTGGCTCAGCGCACCCCTGAGGTGGGGCTGGTGCAGCATGTAACATATTTTACATTTTGTTTATTATCCCAGTGCAGTACAATAAAAGCACTCTTTTAGATATAAAATGGGATGACTGTTATAGAGAATTCACACATTAATAATTATACAATTAACTTATTTTTTAAATAAAATTTCCTTCATAGTGTGTATTATTAAAGTGATAAAGTCTCATTGTCGAACTTTTGGGGCTGAAGATATAGCTCAATAGTGGAGCGCTTGCCTCCATGTATGAGCTTCTGGGCTTTATCTCCTACAATGAAAAAAAGAAGAAAAGGGAGAAAGAAGGAAGGAAGGAAGGAAGGAAGGAAGGAAGGAAGGAAGGAAGTCGGGCAGGAGGGAGGGAGGGAGACAGGGAGGGAAGGAGGGAGGGAGGGAGGGACGATAGAAGGGGAGAGGGGAGGGGGAGTGGAAGGAGAAGAGGGAGGGAAGAAGGGAGGAAGGCAAGCAAAGAAAAGAAAAGGGAAATATGAGAAGAGAAAAACTGCTACAAAGTGGTGTCAGCCATTCCTATCATTCACTCAATGTTTGACTCCTCCAATGGTAGATTCACCAATAAATACCTTTATTTGCTCCCACAGCTAAATTTTAAATTTCACTCATGCCTAAAAAGTACCAAGAAGCTTAAAGCTTAAAAGTTTTAAGGTCTATTTTAAAAACATGAAGCCACACTTGGTAGTTTAATCTGATCATTTAGTTTTCATAATGCTATAAACTGTCATTGAGTGTCTATAATTTATTAAGGAATTTGACTTCTACATTTAACCGTTCTAGCCAACAGCCTACTGGAAAACTATTGTTAGGCACATTTTTGCAGGTAAGGGAACCAACAAACAGCTTAACAATTTAACTAAGGCCATGTAGCACTGGGGATTTCAACAGGACTCACTAAAGGTTTATTCCAACTGTAGTTGTCTCCATTCTTCTAACATGAAAACTAAACCTTTCTGTTTAAAATTGCTCTTCAAAGCTGATTTATACAACAGACATTTCTCTAAATAATATATGAAAACATTTCAGGTATCAAGGAAGAACCAAGGTAAAAGTATTCAGTGTTTAGCACAGGGTCCTTTCCCAGATGGTGACCTGGGCCTCATCCTGGGCCTCATCCATGTCATTCCTACAGCCACTAAGTAGAGAAACAGGACCCTCATGACTGAGCGCAGAGTCCATGGTCTACAGGACTGTTACCCCATGGAAAGGGAAGAGGGAGGTGATGTCAGTTACTCTATCTTCATGCAAACACCCAGAAATAAAATTTGGCAACATACAATTGTTCTAACATTTTTTTAGGCTAAGTTAAGGAGGTTACCTAACATTTTTTTTAAAACATTTTTGTTAGAAGCTTTTATCTTAGAGAAATTTTCTAAAGTTTCATATTTGATGTGTCCACATGGAGGATTACTCAACATAACAGATAAGAAACCTAATGTTGCTTTCACAACATTTTCCCATATCTATATAAACTGTTTACTAAAAATACAAATAAGGAAGGTCTGCTATCTCTTATCCAGTCTAGAAGATCTGACTTATTGGGCAGCAGCCGTGGGTTCCAAAATTTCATAATCTGTTTAATTTTAACCTTTAACTTGCTCATTTCAGTTACTTGTAGACATATCGACTGGAGTAATAAATCACTTGGCAAATGTTTTGTTCCTACTTCTTGCAGTATTTTTGGCAATAGTAGAAACTGAGCACAGTGATTTTCACTGAACTTTCTCCTTGGCTCTATATTCATTTATTCTTAATTTTTGAGACAATGTTTCACTGAGTCACTAACTTGCTCAGACTTGACTCAAACTTTCAATCCTCCTGCCTCAGCCTCCCAGAGTGCTTGAGACCTGCCCCTACTTATTGCAGTTCTTGCTTGGAATGTATAAGGCAAATGACTAGAAATCTATCAGCAACCTATACTATTCTTGTCAACTGATATAATTATGACAAATAGTTTTTCTGGAATCCCCATGTTGTTTTCTATAAAATTAGACATTTCTGATGTAATTTCCAAACACTTATTCTAGGCAACAAAAACACTTGATTTCTGCGTGGCCATCCTCACTTGCATCTAAATAAACTCTTGGTCCTCACCTTGGTCTGCTTCAATTTGCATTTAGGTTGCCATAGCATAAATGCCATAAATATACAGAAAAGTTGTTTTAAAAAAAAAAACTACAACCTCACATTTTCTAGGCAGGTGCTGCGCCACTGAGCTATATTCCAGGCCCAGAAAAATATTTTTAAGTAAAAACAAAAAATATCATGAAAGTTTTACTTAAGATTTCTAAAATCATATGTATTTATTTCTATTTCTACTATGAAAACATTTCATACTTATTAAAAAGTATCTGTGGGCAGGCAAGATAGCTTAGCAGACTAAAGCACTTACATAGGTAAGCACATTGACCAGGGTTTGATCCCCAGCACCACATGGCTGCAGTACCAACTCCACCCCCAGGGTGCGCTGAGTCAGCCACAAAGTCCAGGCATAGTTACGCATGCTTGTAATTCCAGTGCTGGGGAGACTGGAGGCAGGAGGATCACTACAAGTCTGAACTGCACAGTTAGACCTTGTAACAACCAAATAGATTTTTTAAAAAAAGACACACAAAAAGTATTTGAAAATAAAAGTAGGAAAAGAGACTAATCATGCTGTGTGACCCACTATTAACATTTCAAAGTACTTCATTTTATTTATAAAATAAATACTTCCTTTATTTAGAGCATTGTAGTCAGTAATGCTGTAAATTTTAACATATTTTAATAATTTCTGCAAATTGACAACTAGGGTGCACTCATAACAAAAAACCCGTCATAATAGCATCTATAATCCCTTCTTTCAAAGATTCATTTTCTTTATCATGAATGTCATAAAGAACAAATTTATAAGTCTCAGACTTGATCTTTACATTTGTCACTCAATATTTTCCTATTGTAATCTGTTTAATTCACTCTCTCACTTCTCTTTGTCTGACATTCTCAAGGCACCAAACCATCATTCCATTTGGTAGTTCTAAATATATACTTATTTATCTTCTTATTTATTTCATAATTTCAAAATACAACATGCTTATAAGACTAAACAATTTCCCAAAAGATTGTATTATTTATTAAGTTAATTCATTAGAAAGAAAAGGCTGCTAGCAAGAGCTGTTGTGCATAGTATGCTAATAATTAAAGAGCCATTCCACACTGAGCTTGGACTTCATTGGGTTCAATTAGAGTAAAACTGATAAGAAATATCAAAGGAAATGTAAGTCCAAGTGGAAAATAATTTGTCTTTAATTAATTGAACTTCAAATTTGAGAGAAATTTCTAAAACCAGAATCAAAATGTGTGTGAGTATGTAGGCAATTTAACCTTATTAAAACTTAAGAGCAAGAACTGATTTGGGACTGAATGATTAAACATGGCTAGGCATCGTGCTTTAATAGCCTCCATAGAGAGTCTTCTGAGTCACAGTAGTAAAATCAATCTCAAATAAAATTTAAATAGAAAACTTTTAAAAGAGAAAACTATACGCACACTATGGCCACCTTAATTAAAAACTGACTAAAAGGGGAATCGAGGTAAATCATGTACAGGTACAAATTCCTATGATGAATGTCCAATTAAATATACAATTTAGATAAACAATCAGCACACCATTTAGATATACAGTTTAGATAAACTAAAATAAGGTATTTATCAGATGTATTTTAGTTACAAATCAAACATCTTCCCAGACACCAACTGATGCCATTTACAAAAAATTCTTTTTTAATAATTATGAATTCATTGGTTGGCCCAGAGCTTAGTTCCCCTCAACCTTCTTTCTTTCTTAGTCTACTTTAATACCTATTATTTTGGGAATCCACTCTGTGTCTGACACTTGGTTAGGGATTGGTGATGAGTAAAAATGTCACCAGATTTCTGCTAACTTGTAACATTATGTGTGTTGGGGGGGGTACTTAATCACATGATCGAACATACACATGCAGAGAGAGAAAGATGAAGGCTTAATGGGGAAGCCTGTTAAGGAGTCTGACTGTGGATGGTGGTTTGAGCAAGTCTCCTTAAGGAAGTGACACTGAGCTGACATCTTAAGTGAAAAAATATGGGCTAAGTACATGATGACAGGGAATCTGAAATTTCCTATCAGAGGGACAAATTGAGTATGACCAGTGCCACATTGTTGAGGAAAACTTGGCAATTACGAAGAATCTATAACCAATTAGGTAGCACTTGATAAGGGTTAGGGAAATATGACAGATGGAAGGGTCAGTGTAAATGTTTGGCTTAAAATGAATTGTGTGCGTGTGTGTGTGTGTGTGTGTGTGTGTGTGTG
>NDGM010954773.1:0-12931 GCA_002564305.1 Octomys mimax | reverse complement strand
ATATATATATATATATATATATATATATATATATAACTTTTTGAAAGAACTAGATCTTTGTGTCATTGACTCTGTATTTTTGTTAGTCTTCATTTCATTAGTGGCTGCTCTGATGTTTCCAACTTTCCTTCTTGTATTAGTTTTGGGATGAACTGGGTTTTTTTTGTATATTTGTTTGTTTGTTTTTCTAGAAATATGAGGTGCATTATTAGGTTATAAAGCATACACTACTGGGCACAAAAGAACAGATAATCATTATGATGGGGCATTTAGACATAGATCTCCTGCATGAGAGAAGACTTTACTCTCTTTTGACTGTTGAAGTGGAACAGTTATTAGTACTGAGAGATACTTTCTTCGTTCAACAGTGGTGAATTTGCCAACTCATACACAGTACCTCAGTGAAGGCTCTCACCATTCAGCACAGGAAAGATCTGTCCTCACCCAACACCTACTCATCATGGTATCCCCTCAGTATCAAATGCAGATACTACGGGGGAAGGCCACACATCTAACAACTCTACAGCCATGAGAATAGTTCCTCAAGGCAAATATTCTGTGAATCACGAGACGGGCAAACAGAAGTATGCTGGACTTGAAGTCAGATTAGCTTCTACATTGTAAAACTCAAACCAGTTAATAATTGAGAAAGCACCTTGTAGTCTCTGAGGCTTATACCACTAATAGTTAACCGATGGGGGTGAGGAATTCCCTCATGGCTGTGGAGCAAACTATACATTATTTATATGAGGAGACGGCACCTAAATACATGTCACCAACACAAGCAAGGGCGTATTGGACATATAATTCCAGGGGACTTGTGGAGTTCCCTCCAGCACACCAAAAACTAAATACATTTAGGATTCCCACGTACTCTAAGTTCATAAATGAACCCTAATAATGTAGGGAATTATTGTTTTGAATTTTATTGACAAGTTTTCCAAATAGGAAGACACTACTGTTCCATGAAGTTCTTACTCAACTCCCTGCTTTTCCTTTCTCATAAACCTTCATGGCAGTGTTTTGCTTATCGTTTCAACAAAATTCTATGACTTTTAAAACACTACAGAGGATAAAGTACTAAATTTAATTCTATATTGTCAATATTTAGCATTAATTTTATTCCATACTGACATTTACTTCCTCCAATGTTTAAGATGTAAGAAACAGAAATTCTGTGATCATAATCACTATTATGATATCATTTGTAAGTATTTTAAATAAATATCTGAATTAGATCTACCTTAAATCAGTAGATTTGAAAATTGATTCAATTAAACCTGTCTTACCTAAGTTGATTTTATAACTCAAGCCTTATTTGCTATTCCAATCTATTGTTACATATCTAGAATTTTCTTGGGTGGAAGTATTGTGGATTGAATCCAGAGCCTTTTAACTGAGTTAATAGCACTAGTTCTTTGTTAAAATTTTGAGACAGGGTCTTGGTAAGTCATTAAGTTGCCAGGTTTGGTGCAAATTGGGATCCTGTTCCCTTAACTTCCAAGAATGCTAGGCTTATAGGCGTATACCACCATACCCTGCTTGGAAAATTCTAATTTTTTTTTAACTTGGAGTTTTACTGCGTATTAAAGCAGATCATATCTTCATTTCTCACCCAGTATCTTTTTCATAGCTCTGATATGTTCACCCCGATGCACTATTCCCTTTTTTAGTAACTGATTTGTTAGTGATAGTCATCTCAGACATGCATCACATTGATGGATTGTGTTTTGGGTAGTACTGTGTGATAGGTTATGGCCCTAGTATAAATTGCTGAATTATTATGGTGGTTATCCAATATGGCTGAAGCCCTTAAAAAAAACAGCGTATCTTCCTAGAGACCACCTCCCTCCTTCTTCTCCAACTCAGCCCAGGCTGCAGTTTCCTTTCACCTATACCTCACCCTATTTTTATTTCTAGAAAAGCTTTCTAAGACACTCATCTACTCAGCATGGGCTCAAATTTTCTATCCTCCTGCCTCAGCCTCCCAGAGCCCTGTATTACAAGTGTGTGTCAGTACACTGGGACAGAATGTGTGTACTTTTTCTTCTTTTATTTTCCTTTTCTCCTCCTTTCTTCTTCCTTCCTTTCCTCCTTCCCTCCCTCCCTCCTTCCCTCTCTTCTTTCTTTCTTTCTTTCTTTCTTTCTTTCTTTCTTTCTTTCATTCTGAGTCAGGGTCTCACTGTGAAGTTCAGGCTAGACTTAAGGTCAATTTGTAGTTCAGAGTGGTCACAAACTTACAAGGATTGCTCTGCCCAGCCTCCTGAGTGCTGGTGTTACAGATGTGTGCCAGCCCACCCAGATCTAGAATATGTATTCTGATAGCTTCTTGAAGATTAATTTGGGAATTTTAATAAAGTTTTAGTATATATGCCTCTACTTCTTCTATTGGACAAATAGTGTTTAAGCACAAACCTAGCTTAGTTGTTGGCCATACTTAAGATTTTTCTCATAAACCTTTGCCTCTCTCTGTCCTAGAGCATTTTGATTTTATTCGAAACTCAGAAAATGAAAAAGTTAGAACTTATTATAGGCCAATGTGACTACTGGTGAAGCATTTTAAAGAAGAATGAATTTGTTGTACTAGCATAAAACAGCTTCCCAAAGTTGTAGATTGATTGCAAAATGTAAATAAAAAAATAAAATGTAAGAGTTTTGTAAATGGTCTTCAATGTATATGAGTAGGGAAGGATTGATTAAAACTTGAAATCTAAGCTATATTGACAATTATAAAAATCA
Organism: Octomys mimax; assembly: GCA_002564305.1. Lineage (NCBI taxonomy): Eukaryota > Metazoa > Chordata > Mammalia > Rodentia > Octodontidae > Octomys > Octomys mimax. The sequence continues at coordinate 10,192 of NDGM010954773.1, read as the reverse complement.
AGTTGCATAATTTCGTTATTTAAATCTCAACTATTGAAAATGATTCAAAAGAATAAAAGAAAAATAGAGCAACAGTACAAACTCTCAAAAGCAAATCTTCAGGGCCTGATGTGAGTTTGATCAAATATTTCATGTGTGCAACAATATTTGTGCATTGTTTGAATCTGTTATAATAATATTAATCACATTTGAATTTAGAAAAACTAGTAAAAGTAGAAAAAGTAGAGTCAATCCCTATTTATAACTGGCTGCAAAATACAAAAATTAATAAAAGATTCCTAGATATGTTCTCTTGGTCCTGTGCTTCCCATATCTGCACATGAGAATGACCAGCCTGCACTGCCTTCATGAGATTATGAAACAATGTACATCTATGTGCAAATGCATGTTTGTGTATACACATGTTTGTATAGATACAAATGTATGAACACACTGAAACAGATTTTTATTAATACTTCTTTGTAGTGCATGCAATTTACAATCATCTTGTAGAGTAGATACACATGCACAATACATCTTAGAGCTTTAATTGCTGTAACACTGTCATTTTAATAATTTTCTCCAAGGAATTTCAGTATTTGCTGTTATATATCGAAATATATTTATCATCAAGGAAAATAAACAGTAAGTCAAGTTAAATAGTCTTGGTCAACATTTATGTAAGGGACATCATAAAATATTTATGGATTTGTATAATTATACTTACATTAGTTTTGATCCATTAAATTAAAGTAAAATAAATTTCAAACAGTTTGATCCCCCAGAGTATACAACTCATTTGTCTGTAATAGTGAGAGTACACTAGCTGGTAAATATCTTCATATAACTCAATCCCCAAAATATCTATCCAACATTAAAAATGATGAACATGGCATTCAGGCACATGTGACTAGCCTGTAGGGAAGAACTCATCTTGGCTTCTGGTGCACTGCTGAGAAACTGGACTAGGCTATGTCCAAGTCATGAACTTTTTGGCAGTAGCAATTTCAAAAAAAAGAATTGGTTTAGGAAAATGATGCTAGTTCTTCTCCATTCATAAATTCATCAACTAACTAGAGGTTCTGAGTATTCTACAAACTCTTTCAAAAGGCTATCTAGTTAATTGTACGTTTTATATCTGGTTAAATACAAGATACAGTAGAAAAGTACAGTGAATTTTTATTTTTTATTATGGTAAAAATATTGGCATTAATCCCCCTCAAAATGTTCTTCCTTGTTTTAAACACACTTCTCCTGGCACTGTGACCGTTTCTGAAGCACCTCTGGAAGTCTTCCTTCATGCGTGTCTTTAGTTGTGCAGTTGTAGCCATCTCAGTGAACTTAATAAATTCAAAACATCCTCATCAGACTGACTTGGAGGGAAAGCTGTCACTTTCACATTGACAATGACAGGTCTGATGAACAAGATGGATGAAAACACACTATAAAAGGTTTTTGTGTGGGGAGGAGCTGCCCTTTTGCTGGATGGCATTGAGCAACATCATTCACTGTTTTTGATCACACTTTATAAATACACTCATGGAAGGAGACTTTCAGAATAGTTTCAACATGTTGAAAGAATGATGACCTAATTGTGTTTGTAGCACTGAGAAGATATGAGGGAAGATTAATGACAAGATATTACTTTACATTTTGATCACAATGTGGGTATACTTAAGACATATCTAGGAAACCTTTGATATGGACTGCCCAAATTATACAGAACACCTGTTTTCAAACACCCAGTTCTTAAGATTTCAAATCAAGAGCTGAGAAAAATGTTGATTTTCAACTCATGAGATGGCAGTAAAGAACAACAATCTCGTGGCAGTGGAGAGATTTGAGTGGGAGAACAGAGGACCCAGTTCCATTGTGTAATGGGCTTGGCTAATTGATAACATCAAGGAAACTGATATTTTGCTAGAATCCATGGGTGAACTGCATAAAATTTTTTTAGAGAATTTGTAATCCAATCCTATTAATGGGTACAAAGAGAGTAGGGATTAACTAGAGCTCCAGGAAGGAGCAAAAATGAGATTTGACCAATCTCTTTGGGCATGGAAGAATTTTGGATGAACTCCATAGAACTCAGTAGTCACAAACATTGGAGTCTTTCCTAATTACTGATAGAGTGTTTGGCCATACAATTTAATGTTCTTTGACAGAGAAAGTGGCTGAAATACTGAACTTACTAGTAATTTACTGTTAGAAATAGTTTGGGGTTGGTAGCTTGTAATGGATAATGTAGCTAATATGTAACATGTAGCAGCTATAGATAAGCTTTACACTTTCAACCCTTTGTTCTGGCTGTAAAATGTCAGTTGGACCCATTTTGGTGCTTTTTATTACTGCATCAAAACCATGCTGTGAATTTGTAGCTGCCATAAATGCTTAATGTAAGAGCTCATTGTGCAATAAAGTGTCAGAACACTGTTTTTAAACACGTTTTTAAAGCAACATTTTACAGCTTACATTTTTTCCCACTGTGTACTATAAAAAGTACAGATTTTCAATGTCACATTCATAAGAAGTGCATAATCATTCCTAAGAAAGCCAAGTATGATGAGAATTAAACAATTTCTCTCAACCTTTCCATAAACTCCTGCCTTTTCTCTGCTCTCTGGATAGGCCACTGCTGTCCACCTCAAAGGTGAAAATCCCCATGTTAGATGAACAGGATGTACTCAGCCATTTATTTGAGGAATTTGACCTTTGATCATTTAAATTTGAAGCACAGAGCTTAGCTCAAAGAAAAATACGTTTGTCTAGAAGTCATAAACTTTGTGTATGATAAAATACCTTATTGCGTATGTACCATCCCAAATATTTACACATTTTTAAATTGAAAGAATATTTCTCTTTCAATCTTGGTAGAGACGTAACTTTATTTTTGCGTAAAATCTTCCTTCCTCCTATTATACTAACATTGTCATTCCTTCATTATTAAAAAGATTACCTTAATTCACTTGTTGGTCACATCATTATCAGTACAACACTGACTATGCTTTGAGATCCTTTCCTCCTTTTTTTCCCCCTAATATTTCTCTTCTTGAATTAACTGACAATCTTTGTGCCAAAAACCTTCTGGTCGCCAAACCGACATTTGAGTGGATGGAATTTCTAGTGCCAGCATAGCTCCCTGGTTGGTGTAAATCTGTCATTCATTTCTTGTTAATGGGTGTTAGTGTTTATTCTGTGAGTTTGGTACATGCATTTGCATGTCTTAATCAAGTTCAATCCATTACTCCACTCTCTCTCTCTGGTTCCTGTCTGCTTATCTTCTTTCTCTGCAGAAGTCTAACTTATGGTTTCTTCTCTTATCCCCATTTTAATCATTCATTTGTGAATTTATGTGTTCTTTGTGTTTCTCACCTAATAGAAAATACGCCATTTTTCTAATTTAATACATGTCAAATTTCACTCAGAATGATGGTTTCCAGTCCTGCCCATAACATGATTTCATTCTTTGGTGCTGAGGTGTGGCAGGATTTACTCTGAATTTCTATCAGTAATTGACAACATTCTCTAACCATAGGAACAACCCGTGTTAGCTCAACCTGATAGAACATCTCAGGCTGAAGTCAAGAAATCCTCTCGAAATTAACTTTTCAGTATCTCTAACTACTGTTTTTAGTGTTCTGTGGGGGTGGCAGATGTTGTACAATGACTTTCCCCCTTTCCCTGAAAAAACTATTTTGCATGATTCTCAAGCTTTAGAAGAAAAGCTTTTGTCTGTTATTTGTCTCCATTATATTTGGCACAAGGCTGAGCACATAGCACGAGCTCAATAAATATCTGCTGAGTACGTGAGTGGGTGAACCTGAAAAAAGTGGACTTAATATGTTTTCTTCCCAATGATTTCCTAAAACAGATCCAAGAGTTTGAGATCTGCAATACTAATACTACCACATATCATTGTCTATGCTATTGGGGCAAATTTGTCTCTCACTCAAATCTAAAAGTAACCCTCAAAAGAAATTAGACATTTGAGTTCAGAGAAATAGGGTTTAAGAAGATTTTACTTTCATGTGAGTCTTTTTCTTCTTACCCCAAACTTAAATTTATTTTCTCCCTAACTCTAAACACAAAATCGAGCCCTTGTAAACTAGATAAGAGTGTCTTCATGGAATGGACTGAACAGCCAATTAACTTCTTTTGACTGTAAACCTAGCTAGGCTAATTAACATATTACAACATAATGACTTTCACAAGAGACAACGTCCTTTGAAGTTACTGCCACCAAGAAAAACAACATAAACCTTGAGCTTCCCTTAGCAAACATGGAAATAAATTGGTAATTCATTCTTATTCAGAGGGATGCATTTGACTTTTTTTTAAAGCCTGGTGAATGGTGCCAACCACAAAATGCCAAAGAGATTAAAAGGAAAAACAGACATATTCAAAGAGACTTTTTAAAAGTTACTTTTACATTCCAATCATTTTTTTTTGGCCACATGGCATGCATCTGTTTAATATGCATGAAGTTGGCAAAAAAATTTTTTTTTTTTTTCTTTTCCTCTGTACTAGCTAGTGACAACCTAGGCATTTGGAATGCATAACATTTTTCTATATTCTGGAGTGTGACAATTTATTACTCATTGAATATTTTAAAATGTTTTCTAACAGGAGAGATTGAAGCTTCACTTTACCTCTTCTAGTTGCAGTGACCACTGCCTGAAGGTTTTCACTTATAATATGTTATACATTGTAATGCCAATGAAAACCACATTCTATTAGATAATTAAAAGGAAAGACCAAAATATCAATCTCACTTCAGTTGCCTTTAGCCTGAGCTTCTATTAGAGAGAGAGAGAAAGAGAGAGAGAGAGACAGACAGACAGACAGACAGACAAACACAGACACAGACAGGCAGAAACAGAGACAGAGACAAAAAAGACAGAGAGATCTATGTTCTTGCCTCTTTTAATGCAAAGTACAAATGAGTGTGTATTTCAACTAGTTTTAATTTTCTTTAAATTTAAATTTTCCTCGAGGTTTATAAGATAATAAATCTTAACTCAGGAATCAAACCTGGATTTATTTTTGCTTCTCTTAAGCTAGTTTAACTCTATAATTTTATGTCTTTAGAGGAATGAATTGAAATTCCTGAATTACTCTTATTTGAAGCATCTTTGAGTTGATTAATTGTTCAACCCGTGAAATTCTGGTTAGAGAGTTAAGGTATTAAAAATGATCCAAAAAAGAAGATTATCTTTTGAGAATTAAATTCTCTAAACTTTTTATTCTGAAATATTAACTGGATGAAATTCAATTAAGAAGGTGAGGACAGCTTGACATCAATGTTCTAAATTCCTATTTTCTGTTTGATTATGAAGCCCATAGAATATCATCGTAGCACTGTTTTCTTTGAAAACTCAGCAACAATAAAAACAGAAGAGAAGTGTTGTGGTGGACAGAAGGAAGCTTCTCAGGGATCAGCTCTTGGTAGTGAACCAGGAAGTAGATTTTGAGTCACCTCCCAAAGGCTATCCTAAAAGATCCAGGTGTATTTCCTCATTCTTTACCAGTTGCTTAAAACAGGGAAAGTGTGCTGTGGTAAGCTTTTGTTAAGCACACCGTATAGGAGGCCATTGCTTTAGATGGAGCACCTGCACTAGGACCAGAAACAATGGAAGACTCAAGACAAAGTCCTAGAAAGGAAGCCAAAGCTAACTTATTTTATTGGACCCTCTGAGAAAGCAAGGCAATGACAGGTACAAGTCAAATCTCCAAACAAGATGACTTTAACAAACATAGGAGGTCCTTCTGCTTGTTAACCTTCATAAGGGAAACACATGGAACAACCAGTCTGCTTGCTTGCTTGCTTTGTTTTCTTTTCTTTCTATTTCTGTTTTCCTCAGCCTTTTTCTTCTATAAAAGCAAGATTTCCTGCTCAGCTCATCGGAACTGTGGTACCCAACTCCCGAATCACAGACGAAGGTCAGTTAAGATCTTCAAATTCAAGTTGTCATAATTTTGTCTTGTAATACAACCTGATGATTTACATGGATAATGGTTCATAGATAATATTTAACATGAGCATAAACCTCTGTCCCTCTTTTTTCCCCCCTAAATTACTATTTTCTTCTTATATGGATAAGGGCCATCTTTCTCTAATTTCTCGTACATCAAAATAAGTCTCTAGGTTTTTTTTTAAACAAATAATTACTGAAAACCTTAATAATGATCAAAAGAATTCCTAATTTTTACATTTTTTTTTTTTTAGGTCTTTTGACTTTCAACATGGACAGACGAATACCAAAATCAGTAGTTGGCAAAGGTAAAGAGTTCACTTGTTCCTCATCTTTCTCACTTATTCAACAAATATAGTAAAGTACTAGGCATTGACCTAAGTACCAAAAGTACAGCAGATGAATCCAAAGAATTAGGGTTGAGGAGATAGCTCAGTGGCACAAAGGCCTGCCTGGCAAGTGCAAGGTTCTGAGTTTGATTCCCAGTATCAAAACAAAACAAAACAAAAAGAACCTAGAGCAGTGGCTGTGAATTTTTAGAGAAACAGCGTTCAAAGGGCAACTCCAGACCCACTTATTTATCACAAAGAGCCAATACTGTGCTGAGCACGCATGACTCCTACACTTGGTATGATGCTCTAGCATAGGTGACGTAGCTTTGCTATCACCTAGATGATAAATGACTGATCATTTCAGAACACATTATGGACCGGGTGGCTGTAAGAGAAATAAACATAAGAACATAAAGGCTGAGTGACAGAAAAATAGAGTTAATAGTTTGAATACAGTGAATATGGAGAAAGATTTAGATATTTTAATCTACCAGTAAAGAAACACACAAGTTCAGGGTTCACCAGGAAGATGGAGCTGTGAAAATTAGGTGTGCATTTTTACCTGTATTAAATATTTGCAGTTCTCAGTGAGTACATTACTCCTGGACACAGCTGTTTTAGGTTTTGAAAATAGAGGCAATACATTTATTCTTACTGTAGAAATCAAAGAAAGAATGTTTCAAAAAATGTAAAGTTTCTTCAAACTGAGATTTAAATAAGTTGTGATTCATTTACTCTACTAAAAAACCCCCACTTCTATGACATTTAAAAATATAGGTATTTCTGTGTACACTATGAAAAGTTCTCTAAAGTTATTATCAAATAGTTTTATAAGAAAACCTGTTACATAAATGTCCAAAATTACAACCGTACCTTGGAAAACTTTCTGGGTATTGATATAAACTGATAAAATGACTATTTGTGATGAAAGAAATGAGTTTGACAGGAAAGAGAACTTTTTACTGTATGTTCAGAAATTGAAAACACTGTATAAAAGCTTAGTATCAATTTTCATTAATAATAATAAAAGACCAATAAATTAACCCTGGCTAAAATTATAAAACCATAGAGGGGTTTATTCTTTGTGTTGGACTGCTCAAATTAAGGCAGCAGTTTGTTTGTACAAAAATGTTTACCATATAATATTCTAACCAAAATAAGCAATTAAACTGCAGGAACAGCCCACCTGCATCTCTACAGTGCATTTATGGAGAAAGATCTTGGTACCTTGGAAGGTAATGCACAGTTACATGAGGAGAGTATCTTCTAAAATTTAAAGGGTAAGATCTTCAGAAACTTGCTTTAAACAATGTGCTTTTCAATATCTAAAGAAAGTTGTACAGTTTTAGTACTATTAACTAGTGGTATTACTATTGGTATTGCTACAAAGCCAAAGTAGTAATAAAAATGGAAAAAAAAAAAAAAAAGGGAGGGCGGTGTTAAAAGATGTAAAACAAATACACGATTGGTTTAAACCTATTTTTTGGTCCCGCCCCACACTTTTTTTAATACTAGGAGCTGAATGCAGGGCCTTCCTTCCCAATGGGCCACACCCTTAGCTCATTTTCTTAATATACTTTTATGTTAAGTCAGGGTCTCGCTAAATCATAAAATGAGAAGGCTAGCCTCAAAGGTGTGGTTTTCCTAGCTTAACCTCCTAGAGGGCTGCAGTTACAGGCATCTGCCACCAGGCTGAGCTCATTGGTGGCCTTTTCAGTTAGTATGATGTTCCCTTTATATCTGAGTAGGTCCCAAAGGCTTCGTGTGTTTGCAAGGTGATTGGATGGTAGGGATTCTACAGCTGCTCCACTATTAGGAGCTGCAGTTTGGCCAGAAGAGCCAGTCACTCCTGACCTGAAAGATGGCTGCTCTTTCACCCTGACTCCTTCCTCCTCTCTGCTTCCTGGGCACAATGACATGAGCAGCTTTTCCTCCACCCAGGTCCTTCTCCCATGCCACTCTGTCTTGAAGCCAGTAATCCATGGAGCAAGCCAAAACAAACCATTTTTCCTTTGAGCTGTGGCTGTCTCTACAATGGGGTTAAGCAGATATTGTCAGTATTTTAATGAGTTCATAATGTTACCACCATGCTTGCTGGAAACTGTACATATAAAAACTAATTTTAAAAGAATAAACTATCTTCACTAGGGTCTTTAAAATTTTGTTTTGTTTTGTTTTTGTGGCTGGCTCAGTCTGCCCTGGGGTCAGGGCGGGCGAGGCACATTGTGCCAGGGATCAAACCATGGTCCCTGCACTTGCCTCAGTTTGCTAAGCAGGTGCTTTAGACCACTGAGCTGTCTCGCCGGCTTTCACCAGGTTTTTGTTTAACAACCAAACATTCAAAGACTACTTAAATTGCTTTAGAATTAGGCTGCTTTGTGGATCTCTGAGCTCATCACTGACCACTTTTGCTTGTTACTGTACAAGTAACACATGCACGTAATGGCTGGAAAGCTACTGTTCCTTAACTGTAAATTGTCCACTGGGTATATGTATCCCAAATAATAATTCACAGGAAATAAAGCAGTTAAACTTAGTTTTGCTTAAATATCTTAGAGGAGACAGTTGCTTAGAGTCCATAAATTAGATGAGGAATCAGAACCTCTAAGAAGCAACATGCACATAATTCTCTTAGGAATTCCATCGGATTATTCTATGCATGCCATGTTTTGCTCAGATTTGATCCCGTTTCACCCAACCAGCATGCTCCTGCGCAGCATTCCAATCAGCTGTAATTCAACCAGCATTATGAGAGTTTAAGAACCAGCTTTAGAGCTTCCTATGCTGGTGCTTCACTACCACTCATCATTAAAACCTGGTATCCTAACCCTCAGAAGAACCCTCTGCAAGTGAATCTCTAGGTGCCAATACACCAATAAGGTGTCTATTCTCTTAACTGAGTGAAGAACATTCTCCCTCTGAAGATGGGATCAATTAATTAGATCAGGTTTAATTTAATTTTGAAATCATGACTTTCTGAAATCATGACTTTTTTTTCTCCCATTGGAGGTTAACTCTGTCTCTGTCAAGGACACATATTTTGGGAAATTCTGGGACATGAGCCTTTCTCAATGCTATATCTTCTGAATGCCGTATAAAATTTTGTATGTGTGTGCAAATGGGAAAAAAGGAACAGGTGGGTGACCAAACTCTATAAATACTTGTCACAGTTTTCTGGCAGTCTAAAAACACAAGTGGTTCTAGAACAACACTTAGCTATTTGATATTCTAAGAAGTTACAACTTCAGTTCAGAAGACCCCAGCAAGACTCATACTTTAGGGGTGCTAAAGTCAAAACATTAAAAAAAAAATCATGCTGAAATCATATGACAGATGTGTCCTGGCCACCTAACAAATGTGGGTATTTGGCCAGAGCTTAGAAATTTCCAAGAAATAGACACACTGAAAAGATAGAGCAAGAGAAGGAGAAACCAAAAAGGGAGAGAAATAGGAAGTCAGGAACACATATAAATAAATAAATAAATAAATAAATAAATAAATAAATAAATAAATGCATGCATGCAGAGGCAACCACAGCAAAAGCCTCCAGCTGCAGCTCCTTACTTTGAGCTGTGCTTCTTTTCAGACTGCCTGGTTGTCTGGACTGGCAGTGGTGAGTGTGAGAGGAAATTCACCTGCATAGCAAACAGCCTAGTTTCCTTCCCTCAGTGTCACAGAGAATTGACTATGGCTTTTGTTGCTGGGCTTGTTTGGCAAGATCTGCCAGGCTTTGTAACTGAACCTCAAATACGAAAATGAAAAAGAAATGGCAAGTGAGCATGTAGCTGAATTGACCACCATAATATTTTTGTACTTTTATAAATTATCTGAAGATGTTTTTAAATCATGTAGCAGGGCTGGCGAGATGGCTCAGTGGTCTAAAGCACCTACTTGGAACAAGCTGAACTA
>NDGM010954733.1:0-10516 GCA_002564305.1 Octomys mimax | reverse complement strand
GTGGTCTTCTCCTGCTCTTGCTGTCCATCACTGCTCAGGCCCAACTCACCTAGGGCTTATCTTGTCACTTTTGCTTTGGACTACCCCATGCCGCTGCTCCCACCTGTACATTGTGTGTGCCCTAGTGTGGCCCTGCTGGGTCACAGCGTTCTTGCCTGTCTCCTCTGGGGTCTGCCTGATAGAGGGATGGAGGCACTGATCCCTGGAACTCTCCACATGCTTCACCTGGGTCCTGGCAGAGGACAAGGGGCAGATACATTTTAATTTACCTAGTACACATTGTTTTGTCATTATGGTTTTGCATTTGCTACATCTAACTTTCCTTAAAATTCTTTTTTTTTCAATAAAATAGGGCGTAACTATAAGAAAACATAAATTAGTTATAAAATTAAATTATATTTATAATCCTACTTTTTAATAATAGTATTAGCTTGCATATAGTTAGTGTTTCTTATTTCATATACTCTTCTAATTAACAAAGTAGTTTCTGTTCCTCTAAAATATATAAGGCCTAGAGCCAGAGATATATTTGAGCAAACTAAAGTGCCTGCTTAGGCAAGCTTAGGCAAGCTCAGGGACCGCAGTTCTATTCGTGGCACCAGCCCTGTCTCCAGGGTGGGCTGAGCTGGCTAGAGTCCAGTATGGTGGCACACACCTATAATCCCAGCAGTGGGAAAGGTGAAAGCAGGAGGATCACCATGCATCCGGGCTGTGTAGTGAGACCCTGCAACGACCAAATACATTAAAAAATATAATTATAAATAAAAATAAAATATATAAGAGTAGTGCTATTATTACAGCTTCAAAGAAACCATAAAAGACAAAATAACTTATTTTAAGTTCTATAACTAGTAGATAGTCAACCTAAAATATCGTATTTTACTATCCTAATATCCAACCCTTGCAAAATACCACAATGTAGTTTTTTTTTAAAGATAATTAATAAGCATTTGTGATTTCCAAAAGGCATTATAGTTTGCTACTATTGGGAACTCATTCCATGGCACCAGTTATGAAGCCCCCTTGCAGTGTCACCAACATCCTGTCCAATGTTGCAGGGCAAAGTGGGGAAAAAAAAGAAAAAGACACAGGAAATGTGAGAAAATAGGGCTCTGAGACAATCAATGTTCTCTGAGAATGAAGGTCAGTCAGAATGTCCAGCCAGCCACCATTTTATTTAGCCCCTGTAGCAGGAGGGGCAAGAGGCTTTCCCTGGAACAGCACAGAAGCAGTGGTTGGAGGGGCAACTTCAGCATCGTAAAGGAAACAAACTGGTTGAGATTCATCCCCAGTCCCGGGTGCAGACTGCCCTGTACTGTCCTCCAAAGACTTCCTCCCGCTTTGTGAGCCTCACTGACTGAGAGGAAGTGGGACTTCCCCATTCTAAAGCTGGCCTACAAGGTAAATCAAGGGCAGCCCCTGACAGACTCTGTGTTAATGTATAATTTGAAGTCCCAAATTGTTTTCTATAAATGTAATTTCTTCGCTTTTATAATTTCTAGTTGAATGTAGTTTCAGTGAATGACATATATGTTGATTTCAGTGAGGTCATTGGAATTGTTTGGAAAATTATGGGATAATTAAACGCAGCATAATTGCAATAGAAAGCTAAGGGCCGGCCAGATAGCTCAGTGGACTAAAGCACCTGCTTCGGCAGAGCACAGCAGCCGGGGTTCGATCCTCGGTGTGCTGTACCGGCCCCGCCCCCAGGGTGAGCTGAGATGACAATTGAGACTGGACGTGGTGGCATGCGGCTGTAATCCTAACTCTTGGAAGGCGGAACACAGGAGAAATGTTATGAGTCCAATCTGTGTAGTGGACGCTGTAGACCCTGTACTAAAAACAAAGAAAAAAAAAGAGAAAAGAAAACTATACACAGAGGGAAAAGTCCACGGAAAATCACTGGAATGGACATGTGGAGTGCCTGTATCAAAAAATTGGGTAGACTACTGTCAAAGCACTTTTTCAGATAACTTACCAAGGTGAAAAGGGAAAACTCACCATTTCATATTGAATTACCAAGTCAGGTGCACAAATAACTGTGAGCTGCAGGTTCTGATGAATTAAAAGAAGCCAAATAGGTGGAAATTTTGCATTTTTCAAAAAAAAAAAAAACAGTCATAGGACCAAAAATTCACGCTTACATGTCATGAAGATCGGGTAATTCTGTCTGACTGACTATTCCATGTTAGGTGGCTGCTGAAATGTCGTGGCAAATGGAGTGTGAGCTCACAGCCTCGTGGGCTCAGCCAAAGAAGCAGCAGTCTCAGTACGATGGCTCTGGTCAGAACGCAGCGCGCGGCTGCGCTGTACCCCAGGAGTCACAATTCATCATTGTGCTGTCATCTTGACTGTGTTCAGAGAAAGAAGAATCTGGGAACAGTGTCACAGATGTAATGATTGAAGGACCTCGCAGCGGTAGCCCTGAGAAGAGTGAGAGATTAGTACATCCATCTTCCACCATCCAAAGAACAGGACAGGAGAAGAGACTTGGTGGCCAAAAAATTTTTTTGTTGTTGTTCTAGGCATGATACGTGCTTTACACAGTATTACAATTTTCTGTTTACTAAAGTAAGAGATTTGCATAGTGTTTTTATAGACAAGGAAGTAGAAAAAAAAATTAGGAACTTTACTTATGTAAGGAGAAATAAATTAAGGATGAAAAACAGGCCAGTTGTGGTGATGCGGATATCTTAGGGGTTGAGACAGGAAAACAGCAAGTTCTGGCTCAGCATATGCAATTTGACAACTTAGTGAAAGCTTATCTTGAGATATCTCGAACGATCCATCAATCAATCAATCAGTCAATAATTAAAAGGGATAGAGATGTAGCTGTTTGAAAAAGCCTTGGGTTCAATCCCTACTGCCAAAAAGGTATCTATTTCCAACAATTATATGTCCTTTACAGTATTGCTTGTTTTTAATGATTGGAGACCTAGAAGAGGTGATGTACTTTTTATGCAATTATTATGTGTTCTACAAAATCAATAATGATTTTAGAGAGTAGATTTCTAAATTGTATAAAACCTGGATGATTATTAAAATCATAAATTTAGTGATTTGTAAAGTAATACTTATTGATCGTTCAGCAAGATACTCTGCTATTCCCTACCTTGGACAAAAAATGTGTCATACAAGCCATCGCCTTGAAACTCACAGCCTGAGCTGGCCACGGAGGCTCACGTTAGTTGCCCCAGCACCACGGGAGACTGAGTCAGAAAGAGCACGAGTTTGAGCCCAGTCCAAGCACAAAGCAATTTAGCAGCTTAGTGCGATTTTGTCTAAAAAAAAAAAAAAAAATGGTTTTGGGCTACATTAAGGGCTTGGGTTGATTCCCCAGTAAAACACACACATACACACACACACACACACACACACACGTCTCATAATGTAGACAGCAAGCTACTGTTACTGTCAGCTTGAGAACTACAGTTAGAATAGATATATTGCAAGGGTTTTCAAGTTGTTTAGAGGTGGAAGGGGGTGCTGATACTTTGGGTCCCTACAAGTGTGTTCTGTCCCTATTGACAAATGCCTCTCTAGTACTTTTATATCTGTGCTGAAAAGGTTTTGAAGAATTTGCTATACAGGAGAATGTACAAACTATTTTCCAAATTCTTTAAGAATTGTTCCATGCATCTAATTTTATTTTCAGATTTTCTGTAGTAGGTTTCTAAACCAAGAGTGCTTAACACTCCACAGCTCTCACTATATTTTGGTGACTAATTTTAAGCAAAAATAGAGAATTTAAATTTAAATCTAATACTTAGTAAAAAGCATATTTTATGTTTATCTTTGTAGAGAACCATTGCAAAAAGCAAATCATAGTAATTTTCAAATTGAACTAGAGCAGAACATGTTCTACTGGCATATTCTAAAGTTTCAGTACAATTTTCATTTTGCACATATTAATTTTGCACATTATACAGAGACATTTAGAGTTAGAGAGACTCAAATACAGCAATCAATCTTATAGAAACCACATGTATATTAAGTGATATTTTTGTCACAGGAGGATTTTCAGAAACAGCATTCTAGCACGTTAAAACATTTTAAGTATATTGTGAAGTGAAAATCAACTCTACAGTAAGTACGGAGAGTCCAACAGTCACAAATTGTCCTGATATGAACCTGTGGTTAGACTAACAGATTGTAAAAGTGTAAGCCCAGATTTTGTCACTTCTGGGCAATAGGTAGTTTCTCATTTTCTGTGCAACTGGATAAAGTGATTTGCCATCTTGAAATTTGTATAAATGTTTCACTTTTATACATTAGATATCATAATATACTCAAATTTTAGAGCGATTAAATTTGATAAAATGTGAAAAATGTAAAGTGCTTTATTTGGCACAATGTTAGGGTTCTACAGTTTCATCCTTTTAGAGTTTCTTTTTGTTTTTCTACTTTATTTCTCCTTTTCTCATTTCAGCGCCGGAACATGTAGTCCAACAGCAGTCCTATTGCTTCACCTGTAGCTCATATTGCATAAACTGGGATGGTTCTAAACGGTGGTCATGTGCTTGGAAAAAATAGAAAACATCTAAATTTCATTATTTTAAAAATGTTAATATGAAATGTATTCGTTTGGGAGATTTCTAGAGCATAAATAACCTTGTTTGGGAAATTTACACTTACTCATTTTTCCAATTTATGTTTGTGAGAAATAGAGTTAAATGGAAGTTTGAGCTTTCTGTGGTTATGAATTCCCTAAAACTGGTCAAATGATTAGATGAGGTGAAGAAAAGGTTTTCCTCTCACCCTTATAGAGGATAATATATCCGGTATTTCTTCCTAATCAAAGCATCTGGTTTGAGATTGGCAAATTGGATCTGCAGTGGTCTGAAATCAGCATATTGGTACTGATTCAATTTTAAAATGATTAGATATTTTGGATACCTATATCACTTGCGCATCATTAGTAACTGAACCTAAAGGCACTGGAGTATCTACTCTGCATCAATTACAGTGATAACTTCTTTACAACACTGAGAAATAGCGAAAGAGCCAGTGCCATGGAATCTTAGTAAGAGGTCAGTAGACAGACATGACAGGGAGGATGCCTCAGAAAGGAGATATGAGTCCTCCGATGATTCAGTGGTAGCAACATAGTTCCGTGCTAGAATTACGCTAGTGTATAGGAGAATCAAACATGATAATCTAAGAATTAGGCAAGCAATGGCATTTTAGAGGAATATGATGTTGACAATAATCTATGATACATAAGGGAGTCTCAAAACAGGTTTTTTAAAGGACACTGAATACCTTTGTTATTTAAAAATGCATTTCAAGGCCCAACAAAGAGAAAAGAATGCCCTGATACAATATTAAACTGTGTGTATGTGAACTGGAAATGGTAGATTTCCCCGAGAAATTCTACAAAGACTGCTAACAGGGCTTTAGGCCTAGACGGTGATGTATCACTCAGTGACTCCAGCAGCAAGAATCTGTGAGGAATGATCAGACCAGGCAGTGTCATCAGGCCACGGGTCCACTTGTCATTTGAAGGGTCTATCTGTTATCATTGGATAGCAGATTGGGCTCTGTCCTCCGACAAAGTGTGAACTCAGCTGCTAGCACTTACCCACCGCCTAGTGCTAGTAATTAATATCCATCAGAGAATTGTTAGGGTTATCTTGAAATCTGAAAGTGGAACTTGGCATTTGAGTTCTAAGGAAAATGCTCCCTATTCTCCTCCTAGCACATGCCTATTTTGAGCACTCACCCTGAAAATGTACTAAGTGGTTCAGATTTCCTTGTGCGTCTTGTCTCAAAAGCTACACAATAGTGTTAAGCTATTAAAGGAAAGAATGAAGAAAAATGTCTATTTTCAGTTAAACTTGGCAGTCTTTGATTTGCTTTATTTTTTCCTATTGATTCAGAAAGTCTCTGAGGGAGAGATGTCAATTTCATGGCTGGCTCGGAAGACCTTTCTGCAAGAATACGGAGCTGAGGGCTACACAGAAGCTGCTCAACCACCAGCTACCCAATGAACAAGCACAAGTGGACAATACCAGAAGCACAGCAGCTGAATCCACGTCAGAGGAGACAAGAAGCAAAGCGTCTGGAAAAAGCTGCCATTTAGTGATTATACCCTTCGCAAGGACTTGCTTCGTTAAAAACGTGCAATGTGTCATCGGCCTTTTGTTTAACAACTTACTTTAACTCCTATATTTGATTCTGACACTTTGGGCAATGAGTTGCTAGTCATAATTTTCATATTGATTTAAAACATTTTTCTCCTTCCTTCTCCTCTTATGTACACTGTAGTAAATCTCTCTGTTCTCCAATCTTTTCAGCTTACAGGCTGCTTTATTCTTTTTTAATCATTGATCAGTGAAAGATTCTAATACTATCTCTGTATTGCCCCAGTCTGAATTCTTATTTATAAATCTAAATATCCATTTGACTTACGCTGTTGGATAGCAACTGGCACTTTATAGTCATATGTGTGGAATTGGACACATTATTTTCTCTGCAGTATATTTCCTCTCTGGTTCTACCTCATGTGCTAGAATTTCCTCATTCAGGGTACTGCTTCTTTTGTCTGGCTATAACTTCCTGTTATATCTATCCATGATGCAATCTTAGTAATTTCTAAATCTCTTTTTCTCTCTCTTTTTATAGTCCAGAGACTATTTCAGTTCTTAACTTTTATCAGAAAATTTCAAAACCCTTATAACTTGGCCATCATATTTACCTTAAATATTTGATAAAATTGTCCATAATCTACTAAAGAAGAAAATATTAGATGCTTGCTACATAATATAATTAGATATTTGTTATTTAATATGAACCAAGTATTCTGGATGGTGTTGTGATTACAACATGCAAAAATAAGAAAAATAGTTTTCCTACCCTGTTTTGGTTTACATTATAAAACTGTAGGGAGAAATCCTTTGGGAAACAAGTAAACAAATAATAAATTCCTCAGCATTGATCAATAGCATGCAAGAAACACTGTATTTGCACTGAAAATAACAGAAGTAGAAAGAAATTTTGTTCAGAGTCCTGAGCGGGAAATATTTCCTGGGGTAGGTCACATGTGCTTTAAAACATGAGAAAAAAACTAGGTATGAAAACTACATGTGTGTGTGATGCACACAATAAAACTGTGGTGCTATAAAGACTTCCAAGTATGTAAAGACGTCCTTTAGAAACAAGCTTGCAATGGCCAAGAAACAGAAAATGACCATCAATGAAGGCAAAATCGGGAGGGCGTGGAGCTGCACACCTGTGAGGCCAGCACTCAGGAGGCTGATGCAGGAGGACTGATGACTCACAGGTCATCCCGGGCTACATGAGGAGCTCAAGGCCAGCCTGAACTACAAAGCAAGGCCCTGTCTCCGAAAAGTTAATTAAGTTATTTGATTAAGTAATAAATTAATTAAAGGTGAAAGCTTTGGTAATTGTCATTGGAAAAAGTGCAAATGGCTGCTTCTAAAATCTAAAGTTCTGGTGTTTATAAAGTTGAAAAAGCTTGAGTGGAACTACAGGGAAAAAAGGATTCAAAATATTAAAATGGAAATAGATGAGGGATTATAAATTTCAACTGCAGAAATATAAAGGCTCACTATTATGACATTAGTAAGACAACAAACTAAAAGAAATAACAGCAATACTGAATCAAGAAGAAATTGGATATCTGAGAAGATTAATGAAGAATATGAGGTTTTAAAGTTTGAGAAAATGTCTTTAAGGAAGAAAAACTTAGGATTTAATGATATTACTCCTGAATTCTACAAACATTTTAGGTAGAATTTGTTCTAGGATATAAGGATCATTTCGCCTATACAAACCCATAGATATGATACACTACCTCAATAGAATGAAAATCAAACTGTATGCAATGATCTTATTAAATACAGAAAAATCATTTGATAAAATGTAGCATTCTTTCATTAAAATAACTGCTTAAAAATTGATTTAGAAAGAACATACCTCAACACAATCAAATCATATACAGTCCGAGAAATCAGAGCTAACATTATGTTCAACAGGGAAATGATGAAAGTCTTCATTTAACACTAGGACCATGGCTAAGATGCTCAGATTTACCGCTTATATTTGATATATGATTAGATGTGCCAAAGGGGGCAAGCAGGCAAGAAGAAGTGAAGGGTATAAACTTCAGAAAACAAGAAATTGCATGGTTTTTGCACTTAACATTTTACATGTGTATTATAAATAAAGCTGTTATAACTAATAAATTCAGGGTATAAAATCAATATACAAAAATTATTAGTATTTCTATACACTTATAACAAACTATACAAAATTATTATGCAAGAAGATAATTTCACTCAAAATAGATATGAAAGCTTCAAATTATCCAAAAAAATGAAAGACTTGTCCACAGAAAACATTAAAACTGATGAAAGAAGTTGAAGGTGATACAAATTTGAAAAATGCCTTAAATTCATGGACAGAAAGAGTCCATGCTTTTTAAATGTCCATAGACCCCAAAGCAGTTTCCACACTCAAAGCAATTTTACCAAAATCCCAATGATGCTTTTTACACAGAAGAAAAAAAAGTGGTATCAAATTATATTAATCATCAAATTCAATCTTGAGCATAAGAGCAAATGTGTAAATATCACATATCTTCATTAAAATTAATTTACAAAGCTGTGGTAGGTAAAGCTGCATCCCACTTGCATAGAAGGAGAGGCAGACAAATAAAATAGCCTAGCCCAGGGGGAAACATGGCCATTTGATCAACTGCTTTTCACCAAAGGTAGTCTTTCCTGTAGTGGACATTGGGGAGACAGGCTAGACACTTGCAAAAGAATGTATCTATACTTTATCTCATGACATGCATAAGAAGTTGGCTCCAAATGAGTTAACAACATAAATTTAAGATATAAAATTATGAAACTACTAGAAGAAAATACAGGGAAAATTTTCTGACTGATCTGGGAAATTTTAAAAAGTTATGTTGCTTTTTAGATTTGAGCCCCCAAAACACAGCATGAAAATACAAAGACAAGGTAAAAGAGTATTATATCACGGTAGGATGCACCTTCGCTGTCAAGGAAACAATCATGAAAAGAAAACTTACAGAATGGGAGAAAATATTCACAAAATATGTATAGAATATGCAATAAAAGAAGCTCAAATAATATGACCGAAGGAAAACAAAGGACATTATTAAAATGAGCAATTATCTGAATAGATATTTTGCCAACATAACATAAGTAGCCTCCAGGCATATGAAAATGCTTCGAGGGAATAATCATCACAGAAATGCAAATTAGATTCATGAGGAGATACTGTCTCACACCTATTGGAATGGCTATTATCAAATAGATCAAAATGGTAAGTGGCTATTTCCACTGTCAGTGGGAATGTTTATTAGTGCAGCTCATTATGCAAAACAGGACAGAGGCTCCTCAAATCATTAAAAAAGACATCCATCATATAACCCAGCCACCTCATCATGGGATTCAGACACAAAGGAAATTAAACAAGTGGATCAAAAAGACGTTGCCAGTGCCATACGTTTTGCTGGATTATTCACAATATGTGAGATGCAGAATCAATGAAAGTTTAATCAGTAGATGAATAGATGATGATAATATATGAGACTTGGTCAACAGAATATTATTCAACCTGGAAAAATAGAGAGAAGTGTACCATCAGCAACAACTCGGATGAGCCTGGAGGATGTGTCACTAAATGAGCCAGTGAAGACAAGGACAAGTAAATGATACATGATCTGAAATATGCGAAATGTCAAAAAAAAAACAAAGATTCTTGTTTTTGTTTTTGTTTTTGTTTTGTTTTGTTTGTTTGTTTTTGCTGTAATGGGGATTGAACTCAGGGCCTGCACTTGCCAGACAAGCGTTTATTCTGCTGAGCTATCTCCCCAGCCCAAAATATTCTTACAAACAGAATTACAAGGGGCTAGAGAATTTGATTTTGGTGTTGACATTTTAGAAACTCCCCCTTAGGATGCTGAAGAAGTAATGCAAGTTAGTGTCATGGAAATGTTGGTCAAAGCCTCGAAGTTTTCAGTTAACTAAGAAGAATAAACTATAAAGCTATCTTGTACAATACTGTGCCAATAGGTAAGGTGGTACATTTGCAAAAATTGCTGAAAATAATCTTTAAGCATTCTCACTCAAAATGTATTTGGGAGGTAATATGTATGTTATTTAATTTGAATTAAGTTGCTCAAAAGTAAATATATTTTAAAATAGAGTATTGCATACAATAAATATCTATAGTACTTATTAGTTGAAAGAAATATTATGACTTTTCAAAACTATTGCACAAATACAAATGAACTTGAAGCAGAAAGACTACAATTTCAAGATCAGCTTGGGCACAGTAACAAATACTTTTCTCAAAACATAAATAAAGTACAAAAGGATAAAGTGTAGCTCAGATAGAGTATTTGCCTAACAAGTGGGAGGTGCTGCACTGGCTCAGTGCCCAGTAAGTGTGTGTGTGCGTGTGTGTGTGTGTGTGTGTGTGTGTGTGTGTGTGTATGAGAGAGAGAGAGAGAGAGAGAGAG
>NDGM010954725.1:0-17765 GCA_002564305.1 Octomys mimax | reverse complement strand
TTAAAAAGGCTGAATCAGGTGCATGTACCTATTCCCAAAGACAAACTCCAAGCATGTACTCCAAATACATACTAATAAGATAAAATTTAAAAAATTATGAAAACTGGGCAGTGTGGAAAGAATTGTAAGGTGGCTATCATTTACCATCAGTTGTTCTGTTTTTCCATTCATTCCATTACTAATAATATTTTCTACTCTGCCAATCCAATTACTGTGACCCTCTTAGTTAAACTTAACTCTATCACTCTCTGTAACCCCAAGCCCCAAGCTTGCCATTTGTTCTACTCATTAATGTGAGCTTTCTATCCATCTATCTTTGCACTTTCTTCTTTCATTTTATCCATGTGTAATATGAATAAAACCAAAGTATTGTATGACTGTGTGCTTTTGGCCATTCTGTTTCTTCTGTCTGGAATATATCTTCAATCATTCCCTCTTGGCATGATTAATGCTTTCTAATCCTTTAAAACTTCCCCAACTCTTGTCTTTACCCCATTTAAGCAGGGGATTGCTTATATCTACTCCTTTGTTCTGATATTAAAGTAACTTTATCAAGGATTACAATGAGCACATCATTATATATCCACTAGACTGTGCATTTATTGATTGCACAAGAATTTTATACTAATTATATTTGTTTATCAATGTCTCAGAGTAACTGGAACATTGGAGTGTAAAAATAGTTTTTGAAAACTAAGTAGTCATTATTGTTTACAGATCAAATAGCAATTAGATATGTATAACTGTAGGCACAATGCAACATCACATGTTCAGAACTATTAAGTTCATTACTCATCAATAAGACCAGTAATATTGAAGATATTATTCATGCTCATAGACTTTATATACCACGAGTATTATGTAAAAAATATTTTCAATATAGATGGTGAATGCTCTGTGGTTTTGTCTTGAAGAACTTATAAAACAAATCACAGAAATGACTTCCAAAATATATTATAAATTTAACTAACAGGTAGATTCTTGATTAACTTGAAAATTCTGTAGCTTATTCATGGTTTATCTTTAAGAAGCTCAAGCTTTTAATGTAAAGGAATGACCCAATTTCAGGTGTTATGATATGTATACAGCATTCTGTCAAAATTTCCTACTTAATAAGAAAATGATGCAAATGATCAACTTACTCCTTAAATAAAAAAGAAAGATAAAACAAATTAAGTTAAATCATTTCTTTAATCAATAGCCCTTTGCAAAGACATTAAAATGTATCAGTATACATGACATAATCAGTTTAAAATATTGAAGTTCTTGAATTATGTGTACTTTTATATATTTTTGATCTGTTATCTATCATTAAATGTTGATTTTTTTCAAGAGTTAGTCCTAGCTTTTTTTTTTTAGAACTGGGGATTGAACTCAGGCCCTTGCGCTTGCCAGGGAAGCACATTCCACTGAGCCATCTTCCTGTCCCCCCTGCTTTCTTTTTCTATTATCATGATTTATACACACCCACATCTTTGATTAGCATTTATAAGATCATTCTCAATTTAAGTCTAGTCTAAATCTTCATCTGATATCAAATTTGTGATCAATATAGCTGTTTTGGAGTTATCCAAAGCATCTCAAACTTCATGTGTCCAAATTCTCTTTCCAAACTTGTCCTTTTTCAGAGTGACATGATTAGGTGAACAAAGCTATCACATATCTACATGTGCAAA
Organism: Octomys mimax; assembly: GCA_002564305.1. NCBI lineage: Eukaryota > Metazoa > Chordata > Mammalia > Rodentia > Octodontidae > Octomys > Octomys mimax. The sequence goes on along the minus strand of NDGM010954725.1, from coordinate 16,089 downwards.
TCATGAATGAGGACATCTAGGGCCAGGGAGATAGCTTACTGGCTTAAGCACCTGCCTGGCAAACACAAGGTCCTGAGTTCAAGCCCCCATACAAAAAAGAAAAGAAATGAAGACATCTATTATCTTCTTATTTTATGCACTTATTAACAAATAAAGTGCCATGCCCTGAATACTTAATTGATTCTTCAGTCTGAACTTTAGTTCTATTGCCTTAAAGCAAGCTAGCATGAACTCACAGCTGAAGTACTATAATAACCAAATGTCTCTTGCCCCATCAACAAATAGTCAAAATTATAGGTCAGATTTCTCAGAATAAGCAGGAAATATATCAGAATATATATAATATATGATACATAAACACATATATGTTTAATATATATATTAACATGTATAATATATGCTATATATAAGACATACACATATAACATATAACAATATATACTACATATAAATGGAAGAATATGTGTAAAATGCATAAAACAAAAATACAATTAATTGATAAGAATAAATGGAAAATTTATAGTAAGAAATTGTCTCATGCAATTATGAAAGCAACCAAGTGCAAAATCTGTGTAGTGACTTGGAAACCCATCCAACAGTAGCTGATTGTGCATTTCAAGTGCGAATCTTGCTTATTGGCAGAACATTTTTCTTGCTCGAAGGAAGAAAATACATTTTTTCTTTGTCAAAGCATTCATTTAAGTAGCTGAAACCCACCTACACCATGGAGGGAAATGTTTTTCTCAAACTCCACCAATTTAAATGTTACCATTGTACAAAACACCCAGAAGAAAAAAAACCAGAATAATGTTTGTCCAAATATCTGGGCATTGTGACCCAGCCAAGCTGACACACAAAATTACCCATCACAACATTTCAGCCAAATTCATACTTCTGGGTCACAAATCCAGTCATGCTGCCCCTTTTAATGGAACTCTTGATGACCTGGCAGATGCTCACTTCTCCAGCTTCATAAAACTACACTTTTTATTTATTATTTCTTTTTATGTTAAAGATAATTTTTAAAAAAGCAATAAAAGCAGTACAAAATTTCCAAACAAGGTGAAAGGAAATTAACAATGGTTACTACATGGCATGCTGTTATCTTCAAAATAGTAGATCAGATTACTAGATACAGTCATATACAGTGTCATCTCAACATGCTCCTCTCTGTTTTGCCTAATTCAAAACCTTTCCAATACAATACTTAAAACAGTATTGGTCCAGCCAGATAGCTGAGCAGATTAAAGTGCCTGCTTAGACAGCAGCAGGGGCCAGGGGTTTGATCCCCAGAGTGCAGTGTCAACCGGATCCCCCGGGCCCACTGGGAGGGCAATTGAGTTTGGGCATGGTGGCCCTTGCCTGTAATACCCACTTGGGAAGCTGAAAACAGGAGAATCACTATGAGTCTGATCTGTGTAGCAAGATCCTGTAGACCCTGCACTACATACAAAGCAACAACAAATGGTATGCACATTTCATTTATAACCCTGAACACACTTGAACTTTTCAATAGTTTCATATTAATATATTTTTATATTTTCAGCTTTAAAATAAAAAAATGTTTATTTTTGTTTTGGCTTTTTTTTTCTTGTTGAATATAGAATTTCAGAGCCCGTCAAAGGCAGTAAATGTTACTAACCAAGTGGATAAAAAATAGAAGAATCATCATCAAATCCCTGAGGATATTGCTCAGTAATCTACAATGTGCCTGTCTCAATAGAGGAGGATACTCATAAAAAGTAACATGTGTAGATCATAGAGGTCAACAAACATCTACATCTAATTATCACCAAAATCTTTCTGTAAATTCTCTTTGATACTAGCTATCAAGACACTGACATTGAATATGGTGATTCTTTTTCTGGCTATTCCTTTCTACCACTTTTTTGTGATTTGGTATTGGGAACTGATTGCAATGTCTTCCCGCTGGGTTGTATCTCCAGCTGTTTTATTTTTATTTTGAGACAGTCTGGCTGAGTTGTTAAATTGCCCAGCCTGGGCTTGAACTTGTGATACTCTTACCTCAGTCTTCCCAAATGCTTGGATTATAGAGGTGTGCTATCGCTCCTCACCACACTCACTTTTAAGAAATGTATCATCACACTTGACCTCTGAAATAAGTATTATCATTCATTTTCCACATAGACAGAACCAAACTAGACTGATACAAAGAACTTTATGAAGATCACATTGCTATTTAAAGCAGGAAATTATTGTCATTCAGATCTACTCTGTATCTTAGCCCTCACTTTTTATCTAGATATTGCTAATAAATGAGTTTTAATGCCTGTAGTATACTGATTATGCACGGAATACTGAACCACAGAAATATTGATAGTGAATGCAAGAAAAGGAACTCTTGTGGAAATGTTAAAACTAAAAGAACTTGAGCAGCAGGAAGTGTTTGCAATGAATTCTAGTAAAGAAGATGTGAGCCAGGGAGACTTCATGAAAGGGAAGCTAAACAGTGGGAGGCTTTAAAGAGAAAACACAAATGCCTTGGTCTGCAACTCAAAATAAGCAAAGGAACCAGAGCTAGTGAAAGGATGGCTAAGACAAATAACAAGGATAAGGAAAATTGAAGACTGTTAAGAGAGATGATAAGGCAAGAATGGATGGTGACCACAAATTCACATTGGCTAATTTTGCATACTTCCTTATGGGAATAAATGGAGGCTTGGAATTATTGGTGTCAATCTTTTGAGATTTCCCATTAACTCTTTAGCAATAACCCATCCTCTGCTATCCACTAAGACTAAACTAAGACTATTAAAATTAAACACTTCAGGGCAAGATCCTCCTTAGCATAAAATCATCTCCACCTTCTTGAGTAATCCCAAAAGTGTCTCATTCTTCCACAGACCTAACAGAATCTTTTGTTAGCCCGTCCTATTATTGTATACACCCAATAAATAGTGGCTGGATTGGACTGTCTTTGTCTCTGCCCACCCTGAGGTACTGACCTCCCAGGTCTTCTTCATGCATTACAGAATTGTCTCTTTCTTATTTCCTCCTTTCTCTGTACCCTTCATACATGCAATTAGGAATCTTGGCCAGGTTCCAAATAAAGAACCTGTCAACCTGTCACTTCTCAACCAAAAAGAGGAGTCATGACAGACAATGAGGTGACTCATAAACCAAAGGCTAAAGAAAGAGAGATATAAGGAAAAAGTGTGGGTACATCTGAAAAACGAAGTGTTATCAACATCTTGGATTAGAAGACAGATAGGGATGGAGCTGAGGATATAGCTCAGTGGCACTACTGCCTGTCTGGCAAGCACAAGGTCCAGATTTGGTTCACAGTCCCTCTCCAAGAGAAAAAAGGTACACAGAAAGATGTTAAGTTTTTTCAACCCAAGATCACAAATGAGAAGTGAAGATGGATGTGCTCTAAAAGTGCTTGGTAATGACACTACTAGAGGAATCTGTTTTTTACAGCTACCTATTCTATACACTAGTACTTAGTGTATAGAAATAGATGCTGTACATCCAACTCAGTGGAGAAAAATATGTTTCCTCAACTATTATTAATTCTTAAGAGTGGACTCTTTTACTAAAAAAAAGAGGAAAAGAAAAAAATATTAATTCATATTTCATATAAAATGATGGATACCCAAAAAATGATTACTTGTCAAAGGAATAGCTTTGAAATCCAGCTTGTAGAAGAAGTTTGAATAGTGAACCACAAGTTTTTAAAGAGGTGACATAATACAGGGGCAAAAGACTAAGTTGTCAGGAGTAGCAACCTGTTGGAAGGTGAAACACTGGCTGGGAAGGGTTAGATTGTAGAGCTTGTTAATAGAGATTCTTCAAGTGAGATTTCCATCCTGTAAAATTCAAAAGCTGTCTTCGGTACTGAACCTTAATTATCCCTGGAAGAATGGGTCTGAGCCATGATATTTTGTCTTTATCAATCTATATCCTGCTTTTAGACAAACTCAAGGAGGATGGAGCATTTTCTCCCACCTCTCCTTAATTTCCTTTAAGTCAAAGTCTATATGTCAATAAAGCTTATTTGAGGGTGAAGGGTTCTGTCCCACTTGTAAAGGGCAGCATGCAAAGATTGTTGGTAGTACCGAGAATAAATCAGTATACTTCTAACTCACAAATGAAATGTGATGTAAAAACTATTTTGTGAAATATTTATTGGAAGGAAGGACATTATTTTATGTGGATTATATTAAATGCAAACAGTATAATATGGGAAACTCCCAAAATATGTTTTATAGAGTTGAAAATATTAGTATTGATGTGACGTAATTAACTTCTGATGTTGCTATAGTATCATAATATGAGACAGAGTTACTACAATGTGTTTATTGTTGCTGCTGTTGTTGTTATTGTCAAATACTGATCAGGATCTCTAATGTTTGAAGACAAAAGGGTAAATTTAAGAAGGTGAGAAAGTACATCTTTCCAAGGGCTGGGGACATTGCTCCATAATATAAGCACTTGTCTGGCAAGCACAAGGTCCCAGGTTTGATCCCTGGTATCACAAACAAACAAACAAACAAACAAAAATAAATAAACTAGACACAGACCATAACAAACATCTTGCCAAAATCTAAATGGATTCTGAGACTGAAAAATTTTGAGAAAGTTTAATGAGTTGAGGAATTGAAATTTCATCTAACTTGAGATGTCACTTATTAAAAATATATATTAAAAACTATATGTCTATTCCTGTATTTATGCTAGGTATGAATGATCCCAAAATAAGGCACCTCTATATGTGACTTTTTGGAAAGAAAATCTAGTTATAACCTCCCCTTTCTCCCTAAAGATGTATTATGAATGTTACTATTCACCTTATTACTCAAACTGTCTTGATAACATGTAATTAACCAAACAGGAGACAAGGAATCAAGGTAGAAATAAAAAGCTGTTTTGTGCACAAAATGAATGAAAGCAAGGGGTTGCATTAATTTGCTTGTGTTGCCTTAGCGACTTGCCTCAAAATAGTGGCATAAATCAAAAGAAATTTATCCTCTCACAGTGCAGGAAGCCAACAGTCTGAAATCAGGAGACCATAGTGGCAATGTGGTCAACAAAATAAGCACCAAATATCTAGGGAGACTGCCCTTGCCTGCTTCCAGCTTCTGGTAGCTGCAGACATTCCTTGGTTTGTACCTGAACTTTTCAAATCTCAAAGTCTGTCTGAGAACATCTGACTTTTCACTCTCTGTCCCTTTTCCCCAGATGTCACTGGATTTAGGGCTTGCCCACATCATCCTAGATTCTAACTTACTGTCATCTCTTGGTAATGATCCCTCTTTTAACTAAGATGCCATTTGTAAGTTCTGGTGGTTAAGAAATAAGTACATAGAATGGGCATGGTGGCACATGCCTGTAATCCCAGTGCTTGGGAGGATGAAAACAGGAGTATTACTCTGAGTCTGGTCTGTGTAGTGAGATTCTGTAGACCTTGTACTCAATGCATAAAAAAGAGAAAGAAATAAGCACATCTGGTGAGAGCAGTGTAGGTCTGTCTTCCTACTATCCCCCATCATCCCCTGGACTGAGGTGCCATCAAGAGGAATATAGGAATGCAGGAATCCATCCTCCATTGTCCTGGGATTGTAGAGCATGGGAGAGGATTACAAGACAGTGCTCCTTCCTTCCTCTATTTCTGACAGACTGCAGTGCAGGTAAGAGGTGGTATCTGAGGAATAGACACCTCCTAAGGAACCCTTGGTAACTTGGCATCAGTGATAAGACTATCCAACATTAGAAGTCTACAAGCATCAACACAGGAAACAACATAAAAAGGAAAATAGGAAATGACAAGACTAAAGAAGCAAATCACAATCCTAAATACCCAGCCCACCTAGCACAAGTCCAGAACACAAAGAGAGAGAAAATATCAGAAGCCATCAAATGGAAGAGTCTGAAATGATAACAACAGAAGAAAAAAAAAAAAAAACCTGGCAGAATCCATAGAAAAACTAATCTCTAAGGTGAAAAAATAAATGACTATCAAAATAAAAGGTATCAAAGGCCGCATAGATGAAATAAGTAGAGGTGCTCAGAAAAATGATGCAACCCATGAAAGCCAAACGTAAACAAGAAATAGAATCTAAGAAACAGATCCAAAAAAAGGCAGAAGAATAGAAATTCCATTGGAAGCGTATGCAGCAGATTGAATGAAGGTGAGGATAGAGTTCAGATCTAAAAGCCAGGAACATGACTAGTGACCAGGAAAAAAAGATTGACTGAAATCACCAAGGAAGCTGGAGATAGCAAAACCATTAAAAATTTCTTTTCAGAAATAATGTAGAAAACTTCGCAAACATGGATAAAGAAATTGGCATGCAAACAAGCAAACCACGTAGAACTCCAAATAATGATGACTAAAATAAATCTAAAAGTCATATCATAATCAAGATTCCTGAAATTCAGCAGAATAAGGTATTAAAAGCAGGTAGAGAAAAGAAACCTATCACCTATAAAGGCAAACCCATCAGAATTACAGCAGACCTCACAAACTCTTAAATCAAGAAGAGCTTGGAGTGAAGCTCATCCCTATAGATTCAGAAAAAGAATTTGACAAAGTCTGACACTCATGAACAATAAAAGCCCAACATAGAATTGGAGTAGATAGTCTTCACCTGAATCTCATAAAAGCCATCTGTAACAAAACAACAGTGCACATCATAGTGAATAGTCAAAAATTGGAATATTTCACTCAAATTCAGGAACAAGATAAGGATGTCCATTACTACCAGACTTATTCTGGAAACATTAGCTATAGCAATTAGACAACAGGAAAAAGTAAAAGGAATAAAGTTAGGAAAGAAAGAAGTTAAAGTATCATTATTTGAAGATGATATATAAGACCACAAATTCTTCACCAAAAAAGTATAGATTTATTATCCAATGTAGCAGGATACAAAGTCTACATTCAAAAATCTATAGTGTTCCTATACTCAAGCCAAAAACTCACAGAGAGAGAAATTAAGGGAAGCACACCCTTAACAAGAGCATCTAAAAAATGAAATACGTAGGAATCAATCTAACAAAGGAGGTAAAATAACTGTGCAGTGAAAATCACAGTACCCTAGCAAAGGAGACTGAAGAGGTTATTAGATAATAGAAAGATAACCCTTGCTCTTGGATAGGAAAAGCCAGTATAGTGAAAATGCCCATACTCCTAAAAGTGCTACACAGATTTAATGCAGCTCCTATCAAAGTACCACTAGCATACCACATAGAAATAGAGAAAACATTCTTAGAATTCATTTGGAACTGGAAGAGACCTAGAATAACAAAAGTAATTCTCAACAACAAAGGCAAGTCAGGGGTCATCACAATGCCAGATCTAAAATTCTACTACAAATCTACTGTGATAAAATCAGCATGGCATTGTCAAAAACAGGCCCAAGGATCAGTGGAATAGAATATAAGATTCAGAAGCAACACCCAACACACTTAGATACTATATCTGTAACAAGTGGGCCAAATATGTTTGTGGGAAGAGAGATAGTCTCTAATAAATGGAACTTGAAAAACTGGCTTTCTAAATGATGAAGACTAAAATTAGACAAATGTTTAGCACCATGCATTAAATTATGGTCAAAATAGATCAAATATATAAATATTAAAACAGAAACACTCAATCTACTGGAAGAGAAAATAAGCGAAAAATCTCTAAGACATAGATATAGGCAGTGATTTTGTGAACAGAAGCCAGACTGCAAGTGACATGGTACAAAGAATAAGCAAATGAGAGCTCATCTTGTTATAAAGATTTGTGTATAAAAATAAATCACTAACAGAGTGAAAAGTCTATCCCTAGGGTGGAAAATTTATAGCTAGTTGTTCCTTGGACAAAGAATTTATATTTAAAACATATGAAGAACTGAAAAAAAAATCAGATTCCCCCAATTCAAAGACCTAATCAAAAAATGGGCATCTTAGATGAATATACTCTTATCAGATAAAGAAATACAAATGACAAATAAATACATGAAAAAAATTCAACATGATTGATCATTAGAGATATGCCAAGTAAAACAATACTGAAATTCCACCTCATTCCAGAAAGAATGTCTATCATCAAAAAATCCACCAATAATAAATAAATACTGGAGGGCCTGGAGGAAAAAAGGAAACTTCTCCACGACTGGTTGTAGTGCAGAATTGTGGAAACCAGTGTGAAGATTCCTTATAAAACAAGGATTAGATGTCCCATTTATTATGGGACTCAGTTATTCCCCTTCTGAGTATTTTCTCAGAAGAACTGAAAACATCACACCACAGCAATACATATACACACAACATGTAATAGGTAAACCGTGGAAAGAATCCAAATGTCCATCAACTGAGGAACAGATAAAAAAGAAGTGCGGTTTTTATACACTGGAATAAAGAAGGATAAAGCCATAAAGAAGGATAAACTGAATACTTTTATAGGTAAGTGGCTAGAACTTGAAGCCATACTTGTAAGTGAAATAAATCAGACACTCATGTGTACACACGGCTTTGTCTCAGTAGTGTGAGAAACTGAATGAGTAAAAAGGATGTGGAATACACAATAAATACTGTGGATCAAGAAGAAACTATTCAAGGAAAATACAAGCAGTGGTAGGGAAAGGAAAAGAGGAAAAAGAAACATACACACACACACACACACACACACACACACAATAGTTATGCAGCTAGTTTTGCTTAATTCACTGAAAAGAAAGTTTTGTGCTACCACTGTTTGAGCAAAATATTAGCCTCTGTCTTGTACCCTGAATAATTATTACGAAGAATTACTAAAAAGACACAATGTACAATGTGGCAACTATTGTAACTGTCCTACCAATCTGTTTTAAAACTCTGTTTCACTGTTATGTTTATCTTTTTGCTCTTTAAATAAAAAAACATGCTTAAATAAAAAGAGATTGGCACATCTGTCAGGAGGCCCACAATATAACCAAATACATGAATATAACCAGGAATGCTTTATATGTGGCAAGATGTTTTAGCTGACTGGGAAGCTAAGTTTAGGAAATACAAATCTTATTAGAAAAGAAAAAAAAAAAAATATATATATATATATATATATATATTCAGCAAAATATATTTGGGTTGTGAGATATGTGTGGGAGAAAAGTGAGGCTATCTCTTCTTCAGGGTAACTTAGTGTAACTTAGTGCCATGAATGACCGGCAACACTCACTCATCTTCGGAAAAAAATAGATGTGATTTAAGGGGCATGTAATGCTGTGGGAACAGCACAGAAATGTAAAGTAGTGGCTGATGTGCTCTTCTTCTTTACCAGTTGAAAGCTACACATCACGGGACTGTTATGCATAGAGTGCTTTTGAGATAAAACAAAGACTTTCCAGATGAGCTGATTGCCATTTGGTATCATCTGCTGAGATCACAATAAAAAGAATCCTGGGACATGCCCTCCACCTTGCTAGCCTTGTTGATTTGAGGCCTACTCAACTACACAGACAAAAACATTTTTGAAAGAAAAATATGAACATGGCCAAAGGTATTTTTAAATAAAGCATTTAGCCCTGTTTAAGGCCTGGAGGGATCCAGAAATATTACTGCCTTATGACATCAATATTTAAAGGTTCTGAGCATTGTGTTCTACTGCAGGAAGCAACCTCCAGGTAGTGTGATATACAAAGGAGCCAGAGGAACCAAGTGATTTAAACAGAGAGTTATGTGACACTCCTCATCTGGAACAATCCAGAAATGTCTTTTCAGGGAAAAATAAAAATGACTATTTTTTTTGGCAGGTATGGGCTCTCTTATAAGAAAATTTGGTGACTGCAACAGTTTTCGAAGAAAGCATGCTGCATGAAAGGCTCTCAGGAAGAAAGATATAGGCTAAAAAATATAACTTAATTGTTTTGTGGGCAAGACAAGGAACAAAAGAAAGAGGTTATATTGGTTTCCTAAGCCTGTAAAATAGGGTACCTCAAATACATTGGAAGAAACAACAAAAATTTCTTTTCTGGAAGTGATAGAAGTGATGCATTCTCTTTTTTTCTTCCAACACTGGTATTCAAAGATTCCCAGCAGGGACTCTCCTCAGTTTATCCTCACTTGACTCAGCTTCACACAAGATTCATTTGTTCGCAACTTCTGTCCTTACATAACAGTAATCAGTTTCCCGACATGTGCCACTCAGAGGCAAATGATGTGTGGTCAATTTTAATGGAAACATTAAATATTAGTTCCATAAAAATAAACATATACCCATAGAATCTTACTAGTTTTTGCCTCAGTTTGTACAGTGAGATGTGAAACACTTTCTTCTTCGGAATTTGACAGTACTCCCAGGGCTTCAAGATAGCTGTAACCTACAGACACCAGACCTCAGCAGGAGAGGAGTTCTTGATAGAATGCTCCAGGAGATTCTTAGAAAGACTGGATTCTACTGGTTTAATTTTTAAGTACCCAATATACTTAATCACATCTGTAATATATCCCCCAAAGACTTGAAGTGTAAAATACATTTTTGATCTTTTGGCTTCAAATTCTCTACGGAAGACTGAAGAGGGTGTATGTCTCTAATACCCTCACCCCTTGCCTGTCATAAATGTTATGCAGCAACAGTAGCTGACCTAGAGCTTGAAAAAAAATTTGAGAAAAATTTGGCAGTCAGCCCAAGCATAGTTGCAATGAGGAAAACCTGAGGCACAGAGACAGGGACAGAGATGACAATTCTGCCATCCTATGGGGACCTGAGAATGGTTTTCTTCCACTGATATGCATCTGAAGGACACAGAAAGTGAACATCTTTGGATGCTGAACCTCTTAAATTTAGCCATAGAGTTTCATATGTAAGGGAAAGTAAGAAGACCTATTGAGTTTTGGTTATTTCATCAGAAATATCATTGTATATATGTGTTTGTGCATACAAACATAAATGGTGGTAATTATTTATTTCCTCAAAAGATAATGAAAATGTAAAATGAAAAATCAATTATATGAAGAAAAAGACATAAAGGTAGAAATTAAAAAATCAGATTTAAACAACAAAAGAAATCCTGAACATTCACCCCTATTTCTTTCCCTTTGCAGAAAAAATTGAACCTAAATTCCAGAGTCTGATGTCCTCCTGATAGAGAATCAGGGAAGATGTACTTTGAAAGACTTGGATGTTAATCTGAAACTAATTCAAGCCTTTTGAGTTCAAAAATTGGATTGGAAATCTTTTAAGAGCCGGCTTTCTCATGAGATTTCCATTACTTCTATCCTTACTGATAAGCCACAGGTAACAGAGAAACGTCCATTTGTGAGCTATCTTTGGATCCTTCACTATAAGAGAAGAGGTATGGAAAGAAAAGATGGGGTTTGCTTTGATTCAAGTTTCGGAGGAAAGTTTCCATCAATTCGAACTTTGTCTGAAGCCACTCTCCTATAAGAGCTTCAAGTCTTTATTAGATCCTCGTATGATGTTACCGTCAGTGTAATATGCCAACTTCAAGCGAGTGTGTTGATCTGGCCTAACGGATAAGCTCTGGTTCTGGCTCTGCTCCTGATCCATGAAACTGACAATGGATAAACACTATAATTACTTTTTCCTCAGTGTTGTGATCTCAAGCATGAAGATAGTTGCTCAAAGAGGCACATTCTGTGATGTGACTTCATTGACTCGGTTGAAGTTGGCCGTGGTGTATGTGATGCTGTTATCAATGCTTGAAAGCATTCCTATCTACACTGTCTATAAGAACTCTTTCCACATTGCCAGTAGAGTCACCTGTGAGAAGCAGCTGCATGCTAAGGGAATATGTGTGCGCTGTGCGCGGGCAGTTGATGCCATGTGCACAGTGTACACGCTTCTTTCATCGGAAACATTTAAATACTTTCTTCAGTGCAATGAGAGGAGTTTGAGAACGGCCACTCTTCTTCCTCTTCCGTCTTTCATTTCCAAATAGGATTCTGCCTGCAATAACTAATTGCTTCCTTCTACCATCATGTGAAACGAACCATAGCGCTGAACTGTGGGAGAGGCCTTCTTGTCCCACTCCATATCCTGTAGCTGCACCAGCTCGGTAAAATTACAGTAAGAACAGAGCTGATGGAAAGATAGAAATACCACACAGAAAGAACTCTGGAGAGATTTTCTTTCTACCATACAGCATCATCGTGAAGATCTCTATCAGGGAATTAAATACTCATCCTGAAAGTCATTGGTCCACCTTAAATTTTCACCATCAAGTCAACTCTAAGGAGAGAAATAGAAATAACTGTATAAGTTTCCAATTCTATAATATGAAGAAACATTGACCTCAACCAATTCCTATACAATAGTCTGTAAATACAAATATCACTAAGAAAATACTTTTCTTGGAATGGTGTACTCCCTGTGAGATGGTGTAATGTATTCGAATATGTTATAGATTAAATAATTAGCAAGCTAATAAAAAATCCACATTGATTTAGCATGGGCAGCTGTGGAGGATGGCCAACTGGCAGCCCCCAGCAGAACTGAACTACTGTGATCCTGGATGTGAGAGGCTGATCTGGGGCTTGTTGCCGGTAGCATATGAGGCTGTTAGGGAAGTTGTTTATAGGAGCTATTGGGGAAACATTAGATGCTGCAGGTTTTCTTGGGCTATTCTTCTGGGGGACCCTGTCATGCTGGCTTTCCTGGTAAGGCTGGCAGTTCTCACCACAGGAGGAGCTCAGGACTTCATTGTCACTGAGGATGGCTATGGTTCACTTTTGGGGAGCTCTGGTCCTCATCTTGACCATCACTTCCTGGCTCTGGAGGAGAAGATAGTACACATCTCAGCCACATGGAGAAGCTTGTCACATTGGCTTTCCTGATGGGAACTCAGCTTTCTCATCATCTGGGGAGCTCAGGACCTCGCTATTGTGGAGGACAGTACTGTTTTGGGGAAGCTCTGGTTCTCTCCTTGAGCATTGCTTCCTGGGTCCAGTGCAGATCCCTCAGCCTGATAGCACAGATCCGTCACCTCGCTGGCACTGACTTTCTAGCTTCCCCTACAGACTTTTGAGCTTTCCCAGAACAGATCTGTGAAACAGCCCAGCATGAGCCATTGTTATGGACTTTAGGCCTCAGCTGAACTTATGGGAGGCATTGTTATGAGTTCCAGGATTTTAGCTGGATTCATGCAGGATATTAGGATCCAAACCCTCAGCTGGAGTCTTTAGTCTTCACTGTGTGGACAGATTCCCCATTATCTTTTTGTATACAATTCTTTGGGTGACACATTATAAAAAAAAATTATAGAGTACGTGTCCTGTATTATATTGTTCCCCTTGATAAACCCCAAACCAAGACAGTAGCCATTGTATTAAGAAGAGCGGTACACAAAAATAATACATAGTTGTGATTTATTCCTTTCGTAGTTTTTTTCAAAAAAAGCAAACAGTATACAGTTAGCCTCTATAAACATTATCTGCTTTGTTTCAGAATCTACTTTGCTTCTCTAATCAGGGGTTCCACAGACATATGTGAAAATAGAGTATGTAGTTTTATGTTTTCCTTAAGGTCAAAATCTAAGACATTGACATTCTGCTAAGGTGCTTAAAAGGTGATGCATTCTTTTACAAAGCTGTGGCATGCTTGAGGCTATGTGCCAGTGGGAAGGAAGGATAGTTATGTGCTTAAAGCAGTGAATATGGTAGATGGAAGAGAGACATGGGGACTGAATTTTCTTCACTGTATTGTTTGCCCTGTCTGGAAAGAAATGTACTGAAATCAAATAAAAACCAATACCATCTGTCCCTGTTATCATTATGTATTTTTATGTCACTTTCACTAAGCATCGCAGTTGACATCATCGTTTCCATGGCAGACATAATTGGAGATCAAATATAGAATATTTGGTATAGCCGTGTCTGTCATATTGATTACACATTAATATCGCCACACAGTTCCCTTCATTTATCATAATTGGTTAATGGAGATGCATTACTACGGTGTACTTGCATAAATGAACATGCACAAACACATTTGCTCTTCTAATATACTGTGATGTGACAGAAGATTCCCAGGCACATTCACTGAAAAAATAAAAATCACTTATTAGAGAGAAACATAGTAATTTGAACTAATGTATTCATTTACTATGTTTAACAAAGATTTACTAATTCACTACTATGTGATTGGCGGATTCTGGATTCTTTGCTACTTATAAAGCCGTAAATGGGTTGTCAGGCAGTAAAAACTACTGCCTTTATGGAAATCTTATTTTAGTGCAGGAGATCAGTACTGTGCTAGGCAGGCAAATAAATCGGCACTATATCATACAGCATCAGGAGTGTATTATCAAAATAAAGAGATAATTAAGCAAATGTGTCAGACTTTCAGCCAGCAAAGGATGATCAAGGGAGACAGAATGAGAAGCCATGGTGTTTTCTTAACGATCAGTGACATGGGCACAAATTCCATGGCTTACACTACACATGTTTATTTGTGTGGTTCTAGAGGTCACCAGTTAAAAAAAAATCAAAGAGTAAAAGCTGTATCTCTTGTCTAGCGTTTGCAGAAGAAGGAACTTTCCTGTCTTCCAGCTTCCAGATACTGCCCTTATCCCTTGTGCAGTGTGTCCCTTCTCACGCACTTCGACTCTTTCTTCCTTTTCCTCCCCTGTTACTGCTCATCACTCTACTCCTCCACCTGGATTCTTCTTATAAGGGCTCTGATATTTGCAATGGGTCTGCTTGGATAACCCAGGACAATCTTTTCATCTGTAGGTATTTAGTTTAGTCACGTGTTTGAAGTTATTTCCTCCTAAAGGACTATTCACAGATTCTAATGATTAGGGTGTTGATATCAGCAGGGAAACATTTATTCAACCTATTCTAGAAGATAAAATTTGAGTAAGGATCTAAGAGAATGAATGATCTAGCCACATAGCATTTCTTGGGGTATATTTTTCTTAGAAGAATGTAAATGAACACAAATTTACAAAAGAGGAATATTTCTAGTATGTTCAGTGAACAAAATGAAAGTGACAGAACAGTTTCAGAGGTCTTACTGGTGCTCATTTTATGGAGAGGGACAGATCATCCAAGGTGGATGACAAGGCATGTACGAAGAGTTTGCCATACTTGTTGCTTGATGTGGAACTCATTGAAAGGTTCAAGGGAGAAGTCCGTCTATCTCCTAAGCCATGGTATCCTTCTGGAATCTGGGCTCAGAACAGGATAAAAGGAGTCAAAATAGGAGTCTAACTAAAGAGTATTACAGTAATACTGCCGAGAGTGTGGGAAGAGATCATGGATTTGGAAGGTAGAACTAACAGAGTTGGTTATGAATGAGAAATACCAAGGTGACACGGAAAATTAGGTTCTAGCTATTGAAGAAATAGAATTGCATATTATGTGAAGCAAAGGAAATTAGAAATATGGCCAGTTTGTAAAAAAATAATATTTATTTATTTATTTATTTATTTGGTACAGGGTCTCCCTACTTGGACTTATAGTGATCCTCGTGTCTCAGCCTCGCAGGTACTGGGATTACAGGTGTGTGGCCAAACACACCTGGCACAGGATGCAGTGCTGGGGATTGAATCGGGCCCTTGTGCTTGCCAGACAGGCACTTAGAACACCAAGCTCTTTCCCAAACCCTATAGCCAGTTTTCAAGGGAAAATCAGATCTTAGTTTATTGTCTATTGAGTTGAGATTCCTATTACTCATATATTGGGAGCCACTGAAACTGGAAATTGTTCATATGTGGGAGGGCAGGATGAGACCTCATTGGGTAAAGCAGTTAAGCTACCTCAGGCCTGAGACAAACATCCTACCTAGACATGGTTGGCTATTAGCTGCTAGGAAATCTTGTGTCTCATAACTTTGCAAAGGTATAAACACACAA
Organism: Octomys mimax; assembly: GCA_002564305.1. Classification (NCBI taxonomy): domain Eukaryota; kingdom Metazoa; phylum Chordata; class Mammalia; order Rodentia; family Octodontidae; genus Octomys; species Octomys mimax. Next base: position 283 of record NDGM010954725.1, on the reverse strand, counting down.
CTCTACTGTGTATGTCCTGAGATCCTTTGATAGTCAGACAAATGGACCACCATCTGAATCCAGTTCTTTCCTTCTCTCTTTTTTCCTTGTTCTTGGTGTACACCAGAGATCAATGGACCCCTACATTCCAACAAGTGGAAATTCAGTTTCTAACTTTTGCAGGAGGATATGAATTCAGAAATTGGAAGCACATAGTTAAATTTAAACTGAAGAAGTTATGGGGCCGGGGAGATGGCTCAATAGAATAAGCACTTCCCTGGCAAGCGCAAGGGCCTGAGTTCAA
>NDGM010954719.1:0-13108 GCA_002564305.1 Octomys mimax | reverse complement strand
CACCCACAGTAATCAATCACAAACTCCAGAAACTGCCCCAAGACTGCATGAGGCTTTGGGGGACACCTATACACAAACCATGACAAATACCCAGAGGGGGAAAAGCTGTGTTGAATTAGACTTCTATTCTCAGTATTCTGAGGAATCTCCACAATGATTTCCGTAGTGATTGCACCAGTCTACACTCCAACAAAGGGTTGGAGTAAAAGGGTTCCTTTTTTCCCACAGCCTCTCTAGCATTTGTTATTAGTTGATTTCTTTATGACAGTCATTCTTTCAGGAGTAAGATGGAAACAGTGTTGTTTTAATCTGCATTTTTTGAATGACCAGTGCTATGGAACATTTTGTCATATATTTACTTGACAGTTGCATTCCTTCCCCTGAAAGGTGTGTTATCATCTCAGATGCCCATTTTTGGATTGGGTTTTTGAACTTTTGGGGCCTTATTTTCTTTTAGTTCTTTTTATATTCTGGATAGTCACTCCTTTGTCTGAGTGACTACTAGCAAAAATTTTCCCCAGTTTTTGGGTTGTCTTTACACTATGTTGGTGATTTCTTTTGATGTATAGAAACTTCTCAGTAAGTTGAGATCTCAGTTATTAATTATTTAAACTATTTCCCATGAAATTTGGTCTTTGTTCATGAACTCTCTGCCACCCCTTATGACTTCTTGATATCCACCTACTTTCTCTTCCAGGAGATTTAGTGTTTCTGTTTTAATGTTTAGTTCTGTAATTATTTTGACATAGTTTAGTGTGTGGTGATAGACCAGGGTCAAGTTGTAGTTTTCAGCATGTAGAGAACCAGTTCTTCCAGCATCATTTGTTAAAGAGGCTACCTTTCTTCCAGTGAACATCTTCGGACCCTTTGTCAAAGATAAAATGGCTGAGTGTTTGTAGTTGTATCTACATCTTCTAGCCTGTCTCATTGAAACTGAGGTCAGTTTGTTGTTGTTGTTGTATTTTTCAGTACCATGGTGATTTTTATCATAATGTCTTTGTAATTTAAGTTGAAGTCAGGGATTGTAATACCTCCTGCATTGCCTTTGTTGCCCAAGTTTGCTTGCGCTATTCTCCATCTTCTTCTTTTTCCAAATGAATTTTAGGAATGGCTTCACAAGATCTGTGAGGTATGTTGATGGTATTTTGATAGGTATTGCATTAAATCTGTATAACAATTTCTGGAATATATCCATTTTCACAATGTTTGTTTTTCTTATCCAAGAGCAAAGAATGTCTTTCCATTTCCTGAAATCCTCTTCAATCTCTTTTTTCTCATATATTGTCATTTTCCTTGTATGAATCTTTTACTTCTGTGGTTATATTAATTCCTAAGTATATCATTGTCCTGGATGTTATTGTAAAGAATGCTCTTTATGGAATTCTCTCAGTGAGTTTGTTTCTTGTGTAGAGGAGTGCTATTGATTTTTTGGTGTTGACTTTGTAACATGCCATGCTACTGAATTTGTTTATTAATTTTAGGAATTACTTGATGGAATTATTTTGTGTCTTCCATGTAGAGTATCATTCATGATAGAAACAAAACCCACAGAAAATTAGAATAGATGGCCTAAAGCACAATCTGATAAAAGCCATCATTACATATCAATAGCCAACATCATGAGCAAAATCTGAGAGCTTTTACTCTAAAATCAGGAACAAGATAAGAATGTCCACTTTCACCACTCTTGTTCAATACAGTTCAAGAAACATTAATCAGAGCCATTAGACAAGAGAAAAAAAGGCATAAGAATTGCAAAGGAAGAAATTAAACTATCATTATTCACAGGTGATATGTTACTTTAAATTGAGGACATCTCTTGTGCACCTCAACAGAATGTATATCCTGATTCTGTGGAATGGAACATTCTAGGTATCGATTAACTAGTTGTTCAAAAGTTGGTTATATTCTCAAATTTCTTTGTTGACTTTTTGCCTCATTGAGCTGTGTATTTATGACATGGAGTATTAAAGTCCCCATTACACTTGTATTAGCGGGGTTTTTTTTGTCTTTCATATCCATTAACATTTGTTTTATATATTTAAGTACCCTGGTATTGATTGCATAAGTATTTATGATTGTTATCTCTTCCTCTTAGAGTTTTCCCTTATCAAGTGCATTACTTCTTTTTTCTTTTGATCAGGGTTGTGTTGAGAATTTTGCTGTCATTGTCATGTATTTTCCTGTGTAGGTTCTTTGTTGTGTTTCTCTACCAGCTTTTAATATTTTGTTCTTGTGCTGAATTTCTGCCTATTTGATTATTATATGCCTTAGTGTAATTCTTTTCTCATGCCACATTGGAATTCTATATGTCTTGCTTCTTTGTATGTTAAATTACTTTTCCATGTTTTGGAAGTGTTTTTGCCTTTACATTTGTGAACTTATTTTATGACATTTGAACTGTCTCATTCACTTTGATCAATATTGTTATTCTTCTTTACATCACCTTGCAGCTAGTGGATTGATATTGGATAGTTCCTTACTATTTTTAAAAAGTATTTTTTTTTGTGGTCAATAACATAAATCCTGCTTTGATGTCTGATATTCTGTGCTCCCCATGGTTCAACCAGTGATTTATACTTTCAGTGGAATTTTCAATATCTTAGATATTTGCTAGAATTTGTTTCACAAATAACATTTCATTCTTACTTTGGCAGTTTTACTTGCATGGCTGTTCTAAGTTTCTCTATGTTTTATCTGTGTCTAGTCTAGATTCAGTGGGTAGGTACTTCTTTTTATTATCATCTCTTTTTTATGGAGAGATTACTTATAGTCTGATTTTTTTCTATCCTCATCCATCTGGCTTTGTTGTTGTTTCATTTACTTGTGCTGATGTTATTTCAGAAAGTTGAAGTGGCTTGATTCTGATTTCTTCTATCTTGTTGTGTCCTGCATTTGTCTTTGGTGGAGTAGAGGTCTGGGGTTGTATTTCGCTTCTGCATCTTGCAGTTTTATTTATTTTATTTTTATTTTGTAAAGAGAATTTAAAAAGTGAAAAAAAACATAATGACAACCTGGAAATGATAAAGAATGTCACTAAACAAAATAATAGGAGTTCTTATAATATTCTATTTTTAAATTTTAATTTTTTCCTATTTAATGCTTCTAGTTTGTTTTGGTAGACATTTTTATCACTAATATCAAAGCTTCCTTAGGATATATCTATTTTTCAGAGATGCATGTCTAGCTGACTTTTTGTCTTTGTGCCTGTCCCAAGATCTAACTTCCCAAATTGCTTGGTTGACTAGTTGCTATCTATTTGCTTCAGCACCTATTCTTTGGAACTAGATTATGGTGATGGTTATGACCCTAGACAACCACAGTGTTGTCCTACAAGGAAGAAAAATAAATTACAATATTTATGATATTGTGGATAAAGTAGTGCAATCAGCAATAACATTGGCATTGAGTACCACCTAGAAACTGACAAACTATTAATTTGTAGCTTTAACCATAAAGGCAAGGTCTACAGTTTTATAACAAAATCTAATACAAACCAGGAACTTGAATGAACTTCCTCTTAGTTGAGTGATTTTACCCTGCATGTATGGGAGGAGTAACTAAAATGGGGGGGGAGCAGAGAAACATAATAGAAGCCAGATTCGGGGGGCAAAGGATGATCACTCACACTTTGGGACACTGGAGAAGAGGACAGGAGAGAATGAATGAGGGACAAAGTAGAATATTAAAGCAAGCCAAGATGACTATACATAGAGTTCACTTGCTTTAAAATATAAAAAAAATTAAGAAAAAATGCAATGGAAGACAGAACAGAAGTGAGCAAAACAAATGATAAAAGTGAAATCCTAAATAAGAAAACAAAGAGAAAACCTCACAGAAAAAGGAAAGCATGACTAACAAGCAAACAAAAAGAGAAAAGAAAAATAACAAAGTTCCTCTGGTGTCTACCGTTCTGTGGAGGCATCCAAGTCAGAGCACAGATTCATGCTGGGTAACACCACCACACCTGCAGTAAGATTACTGCTGAGTGAGGATAACCTTGTCCTCCGGATATGGAGACAAAAGCCAATCTTCAGCCAGTTGCCTTCTGGATGTCCCTCAGCAGCCCTCCCACTCCTCACCCTGCTTTTCTCTGTTGGTATCTCAATTGCTATGGGGCCTCAGACAAATACAACCCAAGGCTGCTCTGAGTCCAATGTACAGTTGGCTCCTGCTGGTCTTTGTGCACCCTCCTCCACACCAGTTTCCATGGTATGTCTCTGTCCTCTCACAGAGCCTGTTGCAAGGTGGGTTGGGTTGGGATGCTTTGAGCCAACTGCTCCTCCTCTCACTTCAATTGCCTCCCCAGCTGGGGATGGTACAGAATGTCAAACTCATATTACTGTGCTGTGCCCCAAAGCTGCTTGAATCCTATGCGTTGGCACCCATCTCTCAAGCCACTGGTTGGAGGCAGGAAGCATTATACTGTTGCATTCACTACTTTCACTGTCATTGTTACAGACCTTAACCTTTCTGATTCACTGCTTCTGCTGTTGCAGTGGAGACAAATCCAAGCTGCTCATTCCCCTTCTTATCTCTTTTCCATGGGGGAAGTGTCAACCTTTCTATCACTGCTCATGGGTTAGGAAGGACCACGCAGTGTTGCACTCAACCCTCATCACTGCTGCTGCTGTGGTTCCTAACCTTGTTATCCTTATAGTTTCTAGTGAGCTGCTTGGGTGTAAGACAAAAAAAAAAAAAAAAAAAAATCTTGCGGCTCATCGAGGATGGAACAGTTCTCCAATCACTTGCCCTACTAGTGCTAGAGAAATTTGCTGCCAGGCTGCAGTGTACATTTTTGGAGGAATGCAATATAGGCAAGGGCTTAATATCCCAAATCTGTCCTATATGGCCTGAGTTAAGTGCACTATTTCAGTCCATCAGTTTCTTTGGAAACTTCTCACAATCTTGGAAGGAGTTTTTGGCCCTGTCTTTTATCTTGTGGAAGAAGTGAGCATGACATAGCATGTCTATTTATAAACCTCTAAAAATGATTTCTCATCAGGTAATCTTGCAAAATTAGAGGATGCATATATAACATAATGAATATTTAAATTCAACTGGAATTTCAGATGCTCTTGAAAAAGGTTTTTCAGTGCAACACCAGAAGGAAACTGGCTCTAAAGAGCTGAGGATTGTTACCATGGCAACCCTCAGACTGACTCATTCATAGATAACTCTTTAAACTTGAGGCATGAGAGAAATCTCTTGAGGATTTTTAACACTGTGCTAAAATACACATAGCTCCATGCAGTGAAAAAGTGCATCAACACAGCCCTTTTTTTCTCCCTCATTAAAGCTTTATGTTTCATTTCCCCAAAGACATTTCTTGTCCTTCAATCTTTCACATCTTCAGAATGGGGAAATGGCCACAGCAAGGTGTGAAAGACTGAAGGGAACTCAAGCTTCTCTCCACAAATGAAAATATACATTTTGGTGGCAGATTACTCACAGTGGCTGGATCCCTTATTGATTCTTGATTTTTATTCATTTCTGAGTAGAGGATTCTGTGTCTAGAATATTCCAGAATGTATATGTTGTACAAACAAATATACAATGCACAAGTAAGCTTAAAAGCAGGGCACATAAACTTAAATAGCAAAAGTCATTTTTTTCTCTCTTTCCCTTTTTTGCCATTCATGAAATCTAGAAGTTTCTAGGCATGCCTTCCCTTCACTGAAGTGAAAAGAGAACATTAGAGGAAATTGATAAAATAGGAAATGACATTACAAGTTGAAACAAGAATAGATTTTTATAGGACTAATGAAAGCATAGGTAATTTTCATTTAAGATTTTGAAGAACACTCAAGAAATACTCAGGTTACTAGTATTCAAATTATGATACAAAACTTAATAGCTTAATAATATCCTTGAGAGTATCTATCAAAAATGTAGATGTGAAATCAACTTCTGAAGGTTTTGCCTCTCTGAATTATATTCAGTACCCAGGTAATTATGCACATTGTTCAAGATTGTGAGCTTGATCTAGGTCAAACTTCACATTTTACTAGACAGAATAGCTAATTTTCTTTCTGAGATTTTAACTGCTAGAGATATAAATCCCCATCTCCAGACCAGCAGATCTTAATAAACCAAGTTTTCTGTATAGCTTTTAAAGGTAATATTTTAGAAAATATTTTAAGTAATGTAAAGTTCAAAATGTTACTAAATTAATACTTTTTAAGTATTCTGAAAAGCAAGGTGTTGGAGTATGGTGGCACAATTAAATAGGAATTTGATTGACTGAATGATATAATAATTAAAGAAATTTCTTTTAATGGGTCACTTGTGTTCTGGATACCTAACCTAAAGTATATATTTCACCTACAGGGTGAATAAAATATACTAAAAATATACAAAGTAGAGTGCTTTGAAAGCAAGTCTTTCATGTCATTAGCATCTTATGCTTCACTATTTATCTTTTCTTCAAACGTTGTAAATTAATCTCATTCAAATACATCATCTTTCCTTAAAGTCATCCTTTTCATACTTTCATGCTTAATTCCTTCTCACATTCCTTTTAATGATTTAATTTCTTTTTTATACCTCCAACCTCACATACTACTTCCTGCTGATTAGGCTCCATATAAAACAGGATATGATATATTTTGTTTGTGCAACAAATTTTAATTATTTCTCAACTTTTTAAAAGTGGTTCATCTGATCTTGGATTTCCTCTTACTCCAATCTACTTATTGATCCACTCAATATATAGTTGTTGGCATATACTGCATTGGGGACTGAGCCTCAACACTTGGATGTCACAAGATAAATATGAGTGTGTGGAGCTCAGAGTCTGGTGGAAGAAATATAAGAACATCCAGCCCATTATCTGGTAGAGTGACCTAGGCTATGATGATAGGGTTGAACAGGAGCCATTGGGAGGGACCCAAATCGGACTTTCTCCATCCTGATCAGAAAAAAATGATATAATGGCTTGCTTTCTAGTCTAAGGCTCTTGTCAGTAGGTAAAGCCAGGTGAAAAAGCAAGAGATGAGGAATGAATGTTCCATTCCAAGAAGATTTTATACCAAGATAAATTATGGTGTATGAAGAATTGAGAGAGAGTGGCTGGATGGAATAGTAAAAGAAGAAACAAATACAAGATGATACTGGAGATATGGGGACAAAGAAGATATCACTTGCTCTTACAGAGTTTGCATTCCTTATATTCAACTCTAGGTATCTATAGCAAACTTAAGCTTGAAAGTAGTAACATCATCATATGTACAAATTTTAAAATTTAAAAAATCCACTTACCCAGCATATAGTAAGTTGACTGGTACAGAGGAAGACTAAAAACAATTAGATGCTTATGTAATTAGATCAATGTGGTGGTTAGATGTATACTTCAGTAAATTAGAAATGAGAAAGTAAAGATTGTAGTAAATATGCACAAAATAAAGGAATATCTTGACACAATAACAATGCCAAATTTTGGTGGGTATTGATGTGGAATGTAAGGAAAGTACAGAATCTAAACAGTGGTGGTGAACCTACAGCATGCATGTCACAGCAAACTGTCTGCATCATTTAAAGCCCTAGAAGGCTCTGACCACTGGTCTAGAAAATATTAGTTTCCTTTTTGGTCATTTGGATGAGTGATTAATGGTACTCTTCACTAAGAATGAAGATGAAAGGGCTGGCCAGATAGCTGGGCAGACTAAAATGCCTGCTTAGGCAGAGTGCAGGGGCCAGATGCAATCCCCAGAGCATAGTGCTGTGCCAGCCCCACACCCCAGGGCTCACTGAGACAGAGACTGAGACTGGGCCTGGTGGCACACATCTGTAATCCCAGTGCTTGGGAGGCTAAAAACAAGAGGATCACTATGAGTCCCATTTATGTGGTGAGACCCAGTAGAATCTGTAGACCCTGTACTAAACAAATTTTTAAAAAAAGAATGAAGATGAACATGGAGAATGAGATTGAAATTGGGGTGGGTATAATTCTGTTTGGTGCCATGAGCAACTCTTTCTTCAGCTTTCCATCAGTTTGGTGCTTGGGTTACAAAAGTAAAGCTTAGAAGTCCCTCTCTTCAATCAGTTTGTATCTATTCACTTACGATACAACATTACCATATATGTAAAATTAAGTTAACAAATATGTGACTTCTATGCACTTATGGTATTTGCATTTCTGAAAGTTACTTAGAAATAATTTCTAGAAAGAGAAATATAGATCTTACCATAACTAATGATTAATGAGGCTTTTACTTGGAAGTAGTAAAACACTTCAGCAGGCTTTTGAACATGAATTCTGGAATACTAAAAGAAAATTATTTTACTCTATGTACTCCTTGAGGATTCTTATGGAACAAAAATTCTGGCTTTGCCTCAGTTAACATCTGAAGACTCATCTAGGCCAGTGTGAACAGTTGATTGTATTTAGCATTCCTTGGGGATATCAACTGGCACAGAGATAAGAGGGTGGCAGTAGCTGTTCATTACCATCACTGGCTTATGAAGGGGAAATCATGGATAAAACATCAGAGAGGACTGCAAAACCTACACTAGAACTGAATGTTAATGATTAATTGGAATCCATACAAAAGCAAGTCAGAAGTCAGCCCCAGGCAAGAGATAAAAGCTACATCCTGGGAGGAAAACATTTTGTGCTGTGGTACAGGCTGAAGTTATCTCTCCTGATGGGATAAAGTAAAAAAATACTAAGACTTTTGAGTCAGATGGATATGAGTTCAAGTTATAGCTGTAATGTTTTTGAGAAGAGTCGGCAGTTTGGACACCCGTTAAACAGAGTCTCATTCATATAAATTAGGTATTAATTCCAATTTCATAGGGTGGTGAATGAGTTTTAAGTACCTAGTATAACATATGCAAAGCACCTAGCAAAGTGTTGATTATATGACTATCAATAAAAAGAAGCTCATTTTACTGGATTTCTGTGAAGATAGTGAAGTGTTGAATAGCAGAGAAAGACTCTGAGCTTTGATGCCTATGGGGGAGAGTAAAGAGAGGAAACTCAATGCAGAAGAAGGAAAGGACAGGTGGCACTTCCAACCTGAGCCTTGGCTCATGGCATGGGAGAGATGGCTTGAGCCTACAGATGCATATAGATTACTATCAACAACAGAGGTCTCCACAGAGAAATGCACTAGTGGAATGGATAGTTAGATAAAGCAGACTGCGGTGGCTGCTGAATTACCCCACCTCGGATGCTCCCAGGAGAGGGCAAGTTGCCATTTTGGAAAAGGGGGAACTGAGATCAGAAGTTGTAGGTTAATTGTATCTAGTTGCTCACAGTGGCTGGGTGTGGTGGAGTTGAGTTCAAATCCATAGGAGTTTGATTTGCCAAGTTTAAACTAGCAGTAGGCATATGGAATGCTGCTGGCTGAACCAACCTGAGTTCTAGCGTTACAGCCAGAAAACAGCCTGAACTTCAGTGAAGCTGAAAGTTCTGGCTTTCTGGCATTAAGCAGCATGGATCTGGGCTCTGTCTGCCCATTCTCTCTGCTATTAACCATGGAAATACACCATGAAGTACACATTTCTTTCTTTTTTTCCTTGATTATTTGTTTGTGTTTTTATATGCATGTGAACGTTGTTTCTAGGGTTTCTTTTTGTTGATGTTGCTTTGTTTCATCTTTTTATTTCTATCCTCTCTCTTTGCCTCCCGTCTTCTTCACTAGTTTCCAAAATTTGTGTAATTTTTTCTTCATCTCTTATTTCTGTTCTCTTTTCTTCTATTTTTCTATCTGTCCCACTAACCCACTTAAAATTTGCCCCATTGAGGCTAAGCTTACCATATTGAGCAGATATACCCTATATGTAAAATTTACTGCTTGATTTCATATTTTTTTTATAAGATCACAAATTCAGTCCATACAGAATAATGAGGCAAATTAACAGTTATCATAGTTTGTCACTTTTTAGGCTGTATGTTGATGCTATTGGTATAATGGATTGGAATACTTCAGCTAAAATGAAAATTTGTCTACGTTATTTTCCCCAGTATTCCAAGACTGAAATTGCCTATGTGTCATAAACACTACTAGAGGCCAGTACCCAAATGCCAAGGGTGAGGCGAAATAAGCAGCAACTTCTCATCCTCAGAAGCCAGATGCACCTAGAAGACCCCCTCTGAGGAATAGTCATTTCATAAATGTTCAGATACTAAAAATAAATGTACTTGCCATAAGCAATTTATGAACATCAAGGCAGGAATTAAACTAAAAATAACAGAAAAGGAGAAGACATGGAAGCAAAATGCAACTGTAGACTTCCAGCTCAGCAAAAGCAAACCTAGGTGGAAATTAGACAGAACAAATTCAAAGTCACCAATCTGGGACTCTCTGAGGTGGCAACAATTGAAATAGAAAAAACCATGGAAGAGGTCCTAAAAAAACTAAAATCAAATAATTTTATGTTAACTAGAGAGATGGTGACTATACTGAAAGATATGAATGGCTAATCTAGAATAGATGAAGAAAAGTTAGAGGTGCTTAGGAATATGATGGAACTTGCACAATAAGAACTGCAGTCCATGAAATAGAGCCAAATATACATTCAGAAGATTATACAAAATTGTAAGCATATGCAGCACAGTGAACCAATGTGAGAACAAAATACCAGATATAAAAGACAAAGTTGTGCTTAGCTGCTAGATGATACAAAGAAGAGTAACATAAGATTGTTCAGAGTCAATGATAGAATATGAGATAGTGAAAACAACATAAAAATCTGTTCTAGAAGTAATGGCAGAAAATTTTCCAACCATTGAAAAAGGCAATTGATGTAGATGTGAACACAGCACACAGAACTCCAATTTACCAAGACAAAAAAACTGTTTCAAGGGCCAGCCAAATAGCTCAGCAGATTAAAGTGGCTGGGCCAGGGTTCAATCCCCAAGCCTGCCATGCCAGCCCCGCCCCTGAGACACACTAAGCTGGTGATTGGGAATGGGTGTGGTGGTGTGTGACTGTAATCCCAGCTCTTGGGAGGCTGTAAACAGGTGGATCACTACAAGTCCCATCCAGTAGTGAGACCCTAAACACCCTGTAGACCCTTCCTTAAAATACAATAAATAAATAAATAAAAAAGAGGGATAGGAATAAAGTATTTCAAATACAGGGGAAAAAAAGCAACCACAAGCCCAGGTTAATGTACCCTGAAAATGTATCTTTCAAAATCACTAGAGAAATCAGATGCTTCCATGGCAAAGAACAACTGAGGAAATTCATGATCACCAAATCAAAGGGTATTTTAGAAAGAGCTAACAAAGACCACAATCCTGAGGACACTGGTAGAAATAAGCCACCAGGCCAAGCAAGCAGGTAGATAGAGGAGAAAGACAGGGAACGAGCCAAAGAAAAATAAGATGCCAATGATAAGCAAATATACATATCAGTTATAACCATTAATATATGTGGTCTCAATTCACCAATTAAAAGGGAACCAACTGATAGACTGAATCAAGAGACAAGTTCTGACAATATGTTGCATACAAGAAACACATCTAACTGAAAATGAAATTCACAGACTGAAAATCAAAGGATGGAAAATAGTACTTCATTAAACAGGAACCTAGAAAAAAAACAGTGGTATCTAGGTTTTGGAACAAATTGAATTTCAAGCCAAGATTGACCAAAAGAAAAAAGAAAGTAACATACTTGTGAAGGGAAAACTCCAAGAGGAAGAGATAACAGTCATAAATACTTATGCACCTACCACCAGGGCACCCAAATATATAAAACAAATATATAAATGTTAATGGATATGAAAGATCAAATAAGCACTAATACAATTCTAATGGGGACTTTAATACTCCACTGTCAGAAGCACACAGTTCAACTAGGTAAAAAGTCAACAAAGGCATATGAGAACATGACCAACTTTTGAGTACACAGCAGATGCCTATAGAGTGTTCTACCTCACAAGTCAGAACACACTTCTCAGCTGCTCAAGAGATCTCCTCCAAACTATGCCACATACTGGTTCATGCTTAAGTAAATGTGATAAAATTGAAATTCTTCAGTATATATCATCAGACCATAGTATAATAAAATCAGAAATAAATAGCCAAGGATACTGCATAAACTTCATGAACAATTGATAGCTTAATAACATACTTCTGGGCAACCAATGGGTTACAGGTGAAATTAAAGAAAACATTAGACAGCTTCTGTAAACCAATGATAATGCCAACACAATACCAAAACCTGGGGGCACAATGAAAATAGATGTATACAGAAAATTTATAGTGATGAATTTCCATATCAGAAAAATAGAACAAGTTCAAATAAACAGACTAATGGTGAGCCCAAGCTTCTAGAAAAAGATGAGAAAGTAAAGCCCAAAGTTTGTGCCAGCAAGGAAATTATAAAGATAAGAGCAGATATTAATGCAATGGAGTCTAAGCAAAGGCTACAAATGACAAACCTTTAGTTAACCTTATTGACAAAAAAGAAGAGAAAATCCTCAAATCCATAAAATTATGAATAAAATACTAAAGTCACACAGATCATGCATAAATTCAATTCATTAATCCTTACTTCATGAACCTGTATCCTAATAAGACAGAGAACACAAGAAATAGACAAATTCCTAGATATTTATGAATTACCGAATTGATTCAAGAAGATACAGGAATTTTAAACAATTGACCCAATATTGACCCAATATCAGTCAATAAATTTGAAGATTTAAAAACCTTCCAACAAAGAAAAGACCAGGTATTAATGGACTCACTGCTGAATTCTTCAAGACATTTAGAGCAGATCATATAATCCTACTTTTCAAAGTGTTTAATGAAATCAAAAGTGAAGCCAGACTCCCAAGTTCATTCTTAAAGCAAGTTTTACCCTACTACCAAGACCAGATAATTATTCAAACAAAAACCAAAAAACAAACTGCAAGACAATATCCCTAATGAATATAGATGTAAAAATCCTCACTAAGACACTGGCAAGCAAAATCCAGCAAATTATCAAGAAAATTATGTACTGACCATGTTAGATCCATCCCAAGCATGCTGGGATAGTTTAACATATTCAACTCAGGAAATGTAATGTATCATTTCAATAGTATAAAAGAAAAAGTTCATATGATCATCTCAATAAATGACTATAAAACATTAGACAAAGCCCAACAC